>QNGE01007860.1:0-20385 GCA_008508345.1 Paragonimus westermani
TGCTGTATTTCAGCGATGTACTACCTGTTCACACAGCGGTCACCGAACGGTCACGTTATAGCTTCAATCTTGCTTGTTTGATAAATAAACGATGTATCTGGCTAGGAAAATGTGGTGGAAATCTGGTCGATTCACAGCTTATCCAGACGTCGACACAACAGAGGATTTGACAAACGGCCAATGCAAACATCGCGTTACAATACAACACCAGGATAAGACAAACGGTCTCAGTGTTGTGCCTCCCATTATGATGAATAACATGAATAACAACTGCTCACTGCTACCAGTACCAGGTCTTCTTATCACTTGCGTGGGAGTTTGCAATTCAATTACAATTCTTAGGGCTATTCGAAGTCCCCAATTCCGAGTATCACAGAAAACCCGATGCTCCTGTAAGAACTGTAGAAGCCATCTGATCAGCAAATATGACTTTTATCACTCTCCACCATCCCAGAAGTCAACGACATCCTCCGTCGGTTCTTCAACCAGACGAGTGTTGATCCATTATTCTGCTCACAGTTGATTTCCTTGAAAGAAAACCGCAACGTCATCACCGGTGCTCCCCATGAAGACTCGAAGGAGTTTGGTTCTAATGCGCACAACCGAACTATCCATGGTTACACAGTTTGTTTCATTCATACCGCAGACTATTTTTGGCAGATTCAATGTATTAGAGATATCCCGGTTCAGTGTACAGAAGTCCGCATTCGTTGCTCAGATTCCGAGATTTGGGGTCAGTACGTGGGGTACGCCATCCTGGCAGAAGCCCTTCGCCTATCTCAAAGAGTAAATTGCACCTTCGGAGGGGGGGTTGATTGGGAAAGCGTTGGTCATTATGAATGGAAATTGAATGGAGACACACTATCATGATGATGCCTAATCCTTTGTTCTACTCCTCAAGACACTATTGATGTACGGTTACCGGCAAACGCGTGTTGCAAAGATGTCCATATTGCCACTCGAAGTGGCTATAATGAGAAACGCGCAGTAAATTATTCCAAAGAGAAAGTGGAACGACCATTCAGGCCAAGTGACAAAATATATCCCAGGCTTGGATCAGCACCTCTTGTAGGATTTCTTGAGGAACTCCTTTATTGCTTGCAATATCCATTCTTCCCCGAATGCTTGTAACAATCCGGTAAAACGATCGGATGGGTTGATGTAATGCGTCTTGTAGCATGAAGTTACGATACAAATGAAAATGTCTAACCTCTCAAACAGCAAGTCCGGAATACTGAAAATTCGTCGTGGCAATTAATTTGCCCGGTTGATACGCAGTAGTATAACCATAACCTGCAAGCGTCGTCGATATAACACGACTGTTGTGCACCTGGCCCAACATCTGGAAGCAGACAAAGGAAAAACTCCATCCTGTCCGAATTCATCATACAATAACAAGTTGAAGAAACTTGTTTCGCAAGTCCCCCCGCATCGCCAGCTGTTTAGATTCAGCGTCCAGTGGAGCATGCATGTTGCCATTTGTAAGGTCGACTTGGGAAAAGACCGATTCTTATGAAAGCAATTCATAAAATCATCGACTTCTGACATGGTTACCGCGCATTGTCGGAACGTCTCGTCATAATGATTCGCTTACCGCCGAAGAAAGTGTATACAGTTAGCTCCAACTTACAAGATATCAGCATTTGCTTGGAAAACACGGATAATATAACCAAGTGAGTGAATCCTGAGATACTTTGCTCACAATTCGTTATTACAGTACGATTTTATGAGACCACCCATGAAACGAACTACTGATGCATCGATGCCTTCACCACCAATATTCAAGTGATTGATATCACAAGATACTGTTTTCAACCACAGAGAACTTGAACTAGATGACAGAAAAAATAACGACCACTCAATAAGTGAACGGCTAACACATTGATCATATGCCTGAGTGTTTGGAAATATAACGGACGAAGAGGCTAGAATCGCTGTTTGAAGTAAACCATTCAAGTAAGTTATTAGATGCAGTATCACTGATCACTAATCGGGGATGTGGTTGATTTCAAGTTGAACATCTTTCACACTTGCTCACAGCCTTCGCATTAAGACAGAATTTCCAACCGGTCTTTTTCGATTAGAAGCACTAGACTCAACGTTTGCTCCTGTTAGAACTCGTCTGTATTGTATATCCTTGCCACGGCCGGCATTTGAACTCCAGCCGCGCTTTTGTAGGAGAGCTGTGTTGACCACTACGCCACCGACCTCCCATCGGGCACGACCGAATTATCAAATCCGAACGCCCAACCACTTTCCCTTATGAGCAATGATCAGGTTGGTCGATCATCTCGAGAGCAGATGCAGTAACTGTCCTTCCAACTACACTCGAGAGGCTGGCTGGCTGGCCGGAAAGTCTATCTGAATGCAAGGGCTGTGATCAAATGTGAGTGATGTTCAACTCGAGAAAAGTTGTCGGTCATTAGTTAGAAGAAGCTTCAGTTCGATTAAATGCACAATTTCAAAAAACCCTATGGCCAATCGGTAACTTGTTTCACGGATAAGTGTGTGTGATGAGATACTAGGTTACTCTCGTGACGGCTACTCAACAACCGAGCTTAACGTTGAAGATATAGACATCTGTTAACATGTATATTTGTTAAAGTAAGATTGAAGCGTGGAATTCAATATCCTTTGGAAAATTGTTCACTCAGCGGGTATCGTAGAGTACTTACAGATTTACAACTCACTTCGATTGTATGCAAACCCGTAAATTATCTGAAGGGCAGAACAGTGGGCAGCAGATGCTGATTCGCAGTGTAAATTACTCACTGAACTATCACGCAAATCTCTCCAGGTAACTTGCTGTGTGTCTGGCATCTAACAACAAAAGTTATCACCGTTTCACGGTCGACGCTTTCACTGAGAAGATAATTGTCCACATTGTGAACGAAAATCTACTGGAGTGTTCTCCACCACACCAGAATGATGACTGTGATTACAATGTAGTTGAGCGAATGGTAACATTCGCCAAATTAAAAAATGATTTATAAATCCACCCGTACTCGTAGATTGCAATAGGTGGCCCATACAGCAAGGGCACTACACATCTGAATCTCGGAGCGCATTCACGAACGGATTCCAAGTGTCAAAGCTGGAATGACTAAGAGTGTCACAACAAAACACTTGCTCGAATATGGCTCTGCAGTAGATCCCTTGGACACTTTCCATGTCGTTTGTTAGATTGTGAACAAACGCGCTCTAGTCTTTTCCAAGGCGTTAGCTGTACATCCTAAGAAAACACCGCTGCGTGTCCAGAAGCAAACTGTGGTGAATTTGGCACCGGCTTGATAATCCATTGCACAGGGAACAACCCCGACTCTGTTGTACTCACAATTCCACACCCCAAAATTTCAAATTCTTGTCATTTACAAGTCCTTAACTGAGTCCATTTTACTCCTGTCTTTGGTGTTCTAAGACGAACACAATGTGAATTGGCCACTTGCTGAATGTCCACTTCACTTGCTCGAATATTGCTGCATTTATGAGATTTGGAGCAATTGGTCGACCACCTGTTATTAATCCGCACCCACTTACCCACCATGTTTCATTGCTAATCATGGCGTGAACTGCAGAAAATGTTGACGAGTTTTGTGTGCTACAATATTAAAAACACAAAATCAAACAACGCCACATTGCTGACCAATATTCCGTCTCGGAACATAGAATGTGACTGCGAGTAAAATATACCGAAGACGTGTTGACGGTATTTAACGTATTGCGTGACAACAATACGTTGAATTATGAACATAAATGTTGTTGTTCCATTCTACCGTTTCTACAGCTGAACCCTATTTCCCATTTCATGACCTCCTGCTCTACAATATGAACTCAACAGTAATCAAACAAATTTGCTAGTCCGTAATTCGCACACAGTAGATCTGCGAACTACTGTAATGAAACTGGTTTAGAAAAGTGCAAACTTAGAAAGAAGTCAGATCAACGAGTCAGATCAATGTTGATGTATACGGATGTTTTATATCTTGTGTCCAGTCACATGGATAACTGTTCGCCGGCGCCTCAGCCAACTGTTTACGAGTCGGGTAGGTAGACGGTGTCTAGGCGTATGAAAATGAGTACACCTGTTAAAGATTTACCGACGCAGAACGGGTTCGTCTATCGATGTGTGACACTCACAATCCACCAAAATGTGCTGACGGTTTCAGGGAAGGCCGGAATAAGCAGGAAGCATTGGCGAGAGTGGTGTTGCAGATTGGCGTATTAAAGACATCTGTTGTGGTGAGATAGTGAAAGCCGCAATGAAGCTAGCCATCTTGCAAACGCTGCCTTAAGTTCGTGTGGAATATTGAAATGTAAACAAGGTGATTCTAGTGTAATCGTCTAATTCAATCCTCCTCATCTGCAGCAATGCATCAGATTTGAACACAGACGTTAAACTGTCAGCTCGTCTTGAGATGCGGCAACGAATGCAATCGAACAACGAAGTTAGAAATAAATGGAGCGAGTCCCAATCAACAGTGTTGTTAACCGTGAATACGGGAGGCACAAGAGTTGGCTGTTCAGAAAATCCATATTGGATGTGTATTCCTTGAAACGACTCTGAGAGAAACACTCATTTGCGTATAGCAATAATTTTGAAACGCCACGGTTGTCAACGTCAATTTTTGTGAATGGGAATCACCAGTTCATTCTAGTATGCACTTCAGTGTCTCCACAAATATTTCCCCCTTGGTTACTACAGTACCTGTATAGGTGCTTCTGTCTGAATAATGACAAGTAGAACAATGTTCATCTCTGACACACTACCCGGGCAAAAAGATTTTTTCCAGCCGCAGCAAATATCACTCAGGTGCTCTTCATCCTCTCAGGTTTTGCGTGCCGGCCTCAGTGGTGTCGATGCAGCTGGCGTGTATTCTCATCCGACCGGGGTGTCATACCATTTACATAGCTGGTCTCCACGAACTGAGTACTGAGGTTTCTCCGTCCTAATCGAATATACTGGGTAGCAAACCTCCACTGTTACACATGGTCTATTCCATTCCGCTAGAAACTTCTAAGGTCCACCTACTACTGCATCCGGACTCCATTGGTCTCTAAACATAATCCTCGAATCAGGCTCAAACACAGTACGCCTATCCGATAACCTCACAGTCATTTGTTCTTTCGCGGCCTCTTGTGCACTTGACAATTGCCGTCTGGTCAGCCTTCGAGCTCCGGCTGATTAACGTGCGTCGATCTTTCGGTCTCGTCATAATCGAATTTCTTGGTCAACTAGCGAGCGTGACAGGTGTTCGTCCATTAGCCATAACGGAGATTTATTCGATGAGCCTTGTAGCTAACAGAGGTGGGTCAAGAGATTCCCAAGCGGCCCAGACAGTTCTGGAAGCTATCATTTTAAAGCACAAGCATTGATCACTCAATACGCTTCGAGGCATTCCATGATCTGCGACAATGTGTCCCATCACCGTTCGGTATACACTGTTTGCATGCTGATCGAGTATAGCGGCTGTTTCGATTCACCTTGTGAAATGTTCAGTCATGAAGTCAATGTACTGGCTTCCGCGAAATTCTACTGACCATAATTCCCCAAGTTCACTGCGTGAGACTGGCTGAGTGGAAGAGTGATTCCAGTGGTTAGCGCTCTTCAGACGCTGATATTGTTGGCATATCAGTCGACACCATCCTAAAACTAGCCCCCTGTCTCAGTAATTCATAATTCAGATGGGCCCTTGCACAAGTCAAATGATGACATCGGAATTGTCTCTCAACCTCACCGGAAGGCTTACTATCCTCCGCAGTCGGTGTATTGCAATTCCGGCATATTCATCTGAAAACTTCTACTTCCGGATGTCCCTCGCATTCTGGCGGTCTTCATATGGAAACTTCGGTCCAACAGATATAGTCTCCATATTAATAAGACCCACACTACTTCCAAGCACGGAATGCTTGCATCTGCCAGTTTTCGTGTTCTAACGGTCTTGTTCAAACTTCTGAAGGGAATAAACTGTTTCAAATTTTAAAGTGACGAATTCCCGTTGAAACTTGCAAGTTGTTGCGCCATGTGGCCAACTACTGCTGACAACCTAAGCTGGCTTCAGACCAAACTGACTGATACAGCTAACGGATTTATCATGACCCCGATCAACGACCGGTGTACTATCACAAAGCAACACCTGAAATCACTAAAAGAACTTAGATCAAAAAATGTAGTAATACTTAAGCCAGACAAAGGTTCTGGGGCAGTCATTTTGGACAGGGACACATATGTACAGAAGATGTTGTCAATACTAGAGGACCGAACGAAGTTTCAGCAAATAGACACCGTAGACAACGTCACTGAAATAGAAGGTCGCATAGCACGGCATCTTCAACTCCTCTTACACATGCGCTTAATCGATGACAGGACATACAAAGCTCTTAAACCATGTGGGTCGTCGACACCTCAGCTCTACGGCCTTCCCAAAACACACAGGTCTGGAATGCCCCTTAGGCCTATTCTGGCGATGACAAATTCTCCGTATCATAAATTGGCACGCTGGTTAGTCGCAATCCTAACTCCATTGAAACAAAAGTTTCAAACACATTCTATTAAGGATTCTTTTGAATTGATCAGTGATTTGGACAACATGAATCTTGCTAATGAGTTGATGTGTTCCATAGACGTTCAGTCACTGTTTACGAATGTCCCGCTACACGAGACAATCGATTATATTTGTGAGCTCGTCGAAATGAGCCACATTACTTTGCCTCTGCCTAGTGATATTCTGAGGGAAGCCTTATTGTTATGTACCGAAAACATCAGCTTCCGTTTTCTTGATCGGTGCTACCGCCAAATAGACGGGGTAGCCATGGGAAGTCCACTAGGGCCCATCCTGGCAGACTTTTTCATGTTAAGGATTGAGCAGGAGTTAGCTACAGACATAGCGAGTCTGTCATATTACAAACGTTACGTCGATGATACATTAGTATTCAGTCGGTCTAAGCAGGCAATAGATAACCTAGTGCAGCGCTTCAATGGTTGTCATCCCAACCTGAGAGTAACGTGTGAATTTGAGACTGACAACTGTCTGCCGTTTCTAGACATACTCATTAGTCGCCGGGAGGATGGCTCTATCAAACGAGCCGTCTATAGGAAATCCACGTGGTCCGGTCAATACCTGAACTTCAGTAGTTTCACACCGGTCCATCACAAACGCGCACTAGTGAATACACTATTCACACGAGCAAGGCGAATCTGTACACAGGATAGTCTTGCAAGAGAATTAGACTTGATCACATCTACACTACAATCTAACGGGTATCCAAAAAGGTTCATAGAAAGGCACAGTAAACCGAAACCACCTTCTGAACAGGTGGTCACAGTAGGAAAAAAGAGGGTTTGTATAGAACTGCCATTTAAAGGTGATTATTGCATGCATCAAACAACTCAAAGACTAGTGAATTCGCTTAAACGAACATGTAACGCAGCGGAACTCTGTGTATTAGCCCGGACCCAGAAACTGCCCGTCCCTTCAATCGAAGGAGATCAGCCTATCGGTGCCACCTCACATTGCGTCTACCAATTTACATGTAACTGCAATGAAAGTTACATAGGCAGAACCGAAAGGTGCTTGATCTCCAGAGTGAAGGAACATTTGCCTAATTGGGTGCAGGACTCTGTATTACAGAAGAACGGCAATGTGGTTGAAACACGCAGGCAGCGAGCGTCCGCAGTCGCAAGACACGTCCTGACCACTGGTCACGTTATCGACTCAATTTGTGCATTCAGAATCCTATTACGTCACTCGAATCCAAGAATCTTGTGGTTTGCTGAGGCGGTTGCAATCAATCGACTGAAGCCGACCTTGAGTGTTCAGAAACAATTGCTCGCAAACTTGACCATTACCTGGACTTAGTGAACGTTCCAAAACCACCAATTGAATATCCACCCTGCCACCCCTCCTAAATGCTTGATATAAAAATCCTGTTTCATGTTATTGTAAATAGGGTACTGACGAGTCAACACGAAATGCTTGCATCTGCCCGTTTTCGTGTACTAACGGTCTCGTTCACACGTCCGTTTTGTCCGTGGATAGTAAATTCCGCATGAACTGGTATCCGATTGACATACACAGCAGTAGTGTATACCTTCTTCAGCAGAGCACCGATCTCTAAACCACTTACGTCTGTTGCGACAGTGAAGTCCCGCTCAATCACCAGCAACTTCAAGAGCAGTCATCCTTTCTTCCATAACTAGTGGACTTTGATGAAAGCCTTCTGTGATCAGTGAAATCGGCAACTCCCTTCCCAAATTTCTTATATCGGGCGCAAGAGATTGTTGAATGTCTTACTAAAGCGGCTACAGAAACCAACACGACCAAGTAACCGTCGAAACGTCTTATTCACTGTTGACAGAGGAGTAGCTTTGGTCATCATGAGTTTCCCGGACAACAGTTGGATACCGCCCTGGTCGACATTGTGACCGAGTAATACCACTGTTTGCCTCGCCAACTGTGACTTTGGACTGCCGATCCAGTTCAGTATTGAAACGCGTACCTAATTTCCTGCCTGATTAGTACCAAAGGTAACGATATCGTCAACATAAACAGCACTAATCTGAAATCTGTTGAATAGCACGGGCATCAGTCGTCTGCAGGTAAGAAGAGCACCCGACAGGCCAAATCGCACAGGTTTGAATCGACATTGCTTTCCGTCCACAGAAAAGGCTGTTTTATCTCGGTCTGACTGCTCGATTGAAACTCGCCAATATCCGCACCGAATGTTTGTCGCTGCGAACAGCCTGACGCTCTGCAGCTTATCGAAGATTTCCGACATTGCCGTGACTGTCACGACGTTGTTGACTGCAATCTTATCGAACCGTCTGAATTCGACACGGAATCAAACGTTCCCATTGAGCCTGTTCGCCAACGCCAAAGTGGGATTCGGTGGGCTCTCTCCCTACGTGATGATGTCTTCTTTCATCAGGTTCTTTGATGTCTGTTCAATTTTATGCTGTACTTTCATGCAGATTCTCCATGTTAACCCGTGGAATGTCTACCGACTCACGTGGTTTGATATATTTGCAAACACAAACAAATGTTAGGCGCTTCGGTTGTGCGCTCCGAATCGCACAATGGAAATGTTACGACAGAGCTGTTAGAATAGTTGTGTATTTCTATGTTCACTTTAGGTACAACAGTGAAGTTGCCACAATTCAGAAAGCAATGTTTTCGGCATTCACATGTACATCGACCGTCCGTGATAGTCAGCAGTGAGAGTACTTATTGAGGGACAACAGTAGACTACTGACCTAACATAACATACGTAGAGAAGGTTATATAATTAAGACCAATGTCGATCACACCGGTGTAACATTACCCACAATTTTGCTTGAATCAGTCAACTAGCCACAATCCAGCAAAACATTGTTCCATTAATTTTGGCGAAAGCCTCACAAATCTTCAGATCTTCCGTTGATTTTACAGTATGATTTACAGTATGGAATGAGAACATTTTAGGGGCTAATGGGGAGTCGGCTCAAGAAACTTCTGCAGAGGACAAACTCGGTGTTTCGGTCGCAGACTGAAATCATCACGGATTTTACAGCTTGTGAAGAAGGATTTTCTTTCCGTTCATCTATTGATTTTTTAGTACTAGAATGTGTGATGCCCTGCATAGTACAGTCGTGTTCTGACAGACACGGAGTTCAGGAGACTCAAATTCGAGGGTGGATTTCTCAACCAGTTAAATGTGGAATCCAATACAGTCAACGGTACACAAAGAATCCAAATCAAAGAGAGTCACGCAAGCGTGGGCTAAAGTGGTAGACATTCGCAAGTGTCCGTTCAAATAACCAAAGTCGTCAGCGGTAGAAAAATGGCTAAATGCAAGACTGAATGGAATTATGGTCAAAGTGAATTTCGCCGTGGATCAGCCGTTGTTCATCCACACCAAATATAAGGCAGTCGCGTCAAACTGGATTCAAGAGAAAAGTGCCTACTTCCACCGTTTATTTGTTGAAAAGAGATCATCGTCCAAGCATTATAATTTGGAACTGCTGAATTTGCATATTCACAGTCGGCCGGATGGTAGGATTTTGAGAATTGAAGGTACGTCCTAACCGCGGTGTCCTGCCGAACGACCACCTGAAATAAATGAAACGTATGCATATTCAGTTGCAAGCATATGGGTTAGTCTAAGCAATTTTTGAAGCAGTGTACGACAGCCAGATAATGAAATGCGGAAACACCGACCATGAACAATGTTGAAGGTGGCAACAATCTGCAGTGTTCTCGTCATCAGAGACGAAGCTGATGGAGTGCTGACAAGATGAAGGCGATTTGGCTTGAGCGAGAAGAATGGCGATGGATCGATTATCCGATTAATAAGATCACATTAATTGTGGATTGAAAGTCACTCAAAGTTAATCTCAGTTGCTCAGCATTCGTAGATTTCGAGCCAGCATCATTTGGAATGAAGCACCATACTGGAGTTCCGCTCTCAAGGACATGCACTATCAACTAGCGGTAACTTGAACGAAACCTGAGTATGGCTGAGTAGTCTGTTGGAATGCCACATCTGTGACAAACTGTGGATGACGTTCAATGTGTGTCAACACAAATCTCTAATGCATATTAATAATAGCCTCAAATCTTTGTGAGTTTACGCGATAATCATTAGGCCCTGCCACACTATGCCCTGTGCTCGGTGATACATACTAGTTCGTACAGTTTTGGAAGCGTGATTGAAAATGAGCTAGTTGTGCATCCGACATAATCCGGTGGGGCATTTGAAGAAAAGGGAAGCATTTATGCAACTCAGTGAGAGGACACTTGGCTTCCACGGGGCGCACGAAACCAAGGCACTTCAGGGGAGTGGGCAGCCATACATCACACATTGCACAATAAACTGGGCATTTTGGCACTCAACCTTGATGTGGTTCGGCAAGTACTGATGGCCGTTCGAATACACCTGGTGGTGCCATGGTAGACAGTTGAAAATGGTGATGTTTAAATTGCTCTGATGCGAAATGAGCAGATCAAATATCAGCGGATTACTCAGACTTACCCCTGAGCACTGCGGCGTTTGCTGAGTTCCAGACCGTGGCCAGGACGAGAACGAACATTGCCAGTGCACAAGCACTCCTCACCACACGGGTTGCAATCTGATTGATCATGCTTCGACTCTAACCGTCAGCAGCTGTTGGCTCACCCAGGCTGGTGCTGTTCGATTTATAGGTTACATTCAGCGCCGTGATTGGTTTCCAGTTGAACTGCCGTTATGGGGGTGTGCATTTGTGCGTTCTGGTAGGGCTGTCAATCACGTGACCGAAGCTTTCGATGTGCACGGACATCGAGACCAGACGGGCTGTCTACAGTCTCCTTGGAGAGGTGTGTGATTTTGTTAACCTCACGCGCGACTCACATGGTTTTGATGAGAAACTTGACGACAGTAGCACTTCACACATTAGTATTCACCATATGAGCACAGCAAGCTACCCTGTATTCACTAATTGCACCTGCTGGTTTTCCGGTCGAGGACTCACAGGTCGCCTATTGTGAACTGACAGCACCTGATACAGATCTCCGAAGCCCTAATATCCGACCAGTTCTATCGTGTGTCAGTGGAACAGTAGCAACGGCACAGACTGTTCATCAAGCCTGGTTGACATGAAGGTGGGAAAATTACGTCAGTTTTCTAACACATCCACTGCTCACCGATAGTCAAAATCACTGAAGCGCGTATGTTTACTGTCCTGATAATCATCACTCATGAGTGTCAATTTTCCGTCTCGCCAACCAACTCGGGTGTGTCTATGGGCGAGTCACGGGTGAAGTGTGGTGACGTCATAAACTGATTGAGAATGACGCAACGTTACGGGCAAATTTTAATACTCTACGTTTCAACCACATCGGGTCGCCTTCCTTAGGAGTGTAGTGAAGTGTGGTGAACTTTGACCAGGGTGCACTTGTTGTCCCGTTGTGCAAAAATCTTGTGCCCAAAGTACACTAATCATACACCGACGATCTAACACGAGTTTATATGAATGATTGTGCTTGTGAAAATGGACGTCATTGTCACACAAATATGTCAACAGTAAATTCATTCGCAATGATCCAAACAATTGGCTCAATAGTACCGTTAGGTTATATGTATATGAGCCGGCGTTTGGGCGGTTATTCATCTGTGTAATCAAATTTTCCCAGTCCCAAATATGGTTCGTTTGCACGGACAAGTCACCCAAACCATCACGAGATCAGTGATGGGTAGAGGTCAGGCGGGAGCAAGATACGCTCGCCATTCACTTTGTTCGAATGGCGTCGATGTAAATTTAGAAGGCGAACCAAGATTTGGCAGGTTGGACTCAAGCTCAGTCAGTCAGTTCGGTCGATTCTAGTCAAGGGAGGTCGAGTGGGGAACAACCTGGATAGATTGTCGACTCTAAACGTCGTTCAGAAACAAGTCAATTGAGCAAGCTGTTTACGACTGCACTCCTCAGAGTGCTGCGGCATGCATCAAGTTGGTTACATGCACACTGGGACAGTGTAAGTGCATTCAGTCACGGTAGTCAGTAACCCAATCAGGAATCTTGCACACAAAGGCTGGATTGGCGGGAGAAATAATATCACCACATTTCACTCTGGTTCATCACCAACCAATTACACCTCGTTCGAAACTTCCCAAATACTGATCGCACGATTCGTAGATTTCAGATTGTGGACTGTTTAACTCACAGTTCACATTGAAATTGTATCAATCGAGACGAAAATTGATGGAGGTCAAAATGTTGTGTGACATGGATTTATCCAATTCAGACTAGAAAATGATTCAACTTAGAGGAGCTCACCACCAACTCGTTGGTACCGTTGTAATGTTCACTTGGTCCAACCGATTATTATCTGATGAATGTTGCTCCCCTTGCTACTTACTCGCTTATCATTCTTTCTCATTTCGTCAACCTGATTTCATTCTTAATCGCGGCGAGCGCTCTACTAGTTGAGCTACGGCGTCATGCCTGTAGATTGGAATGTTCACGTTTGGGCTCAGTTGCCAGCCCAATCCAATTTCCATATACACTCTGCCAAACGATCGAAGGGACTGACTGCCTAGCATGCATATCTTAACAATTCACATCTAGAATCCACCGACAGCACACTTGAACAGTGATAATTTTAGTAATTATAGGGAGTGTGGGGTTGATTGTTTGAATGTGGTCCATTTGCTAATGATCTGAGCTTCCGCTGGATTCTTGCCTGCTTCTCCAATCTGTGCGCTTGCTCATTTGGTTGATTCCATTAAAGACATTTGGTCTGGTTGATAACTGAATCTGAACGAGAGATTTCGGATCTGGCGACGTTGTTTCGTACCTCAGCTGGTAACGTTTCTTCACGTTTCAGCATACTCTCTCTCTCCATTGTTGTTTCGAATCCAGCCGAATCCCAGATTCTTCTCGATTGATATAATCTAAATCAAGAAATTTGTCACGCTGCTGATAAGTACCACAGGAAGCTATGAGTGAGGGTTTGCCGTTTACCCTCCAACATAATTACGCCCGTGGTTTAATGCTATGCTTTACCACTTAAATACACGGTAGATCAGTTGACCCGGAGTTTCTGTGCCCCAGCTGACTTTAAAGTGAAGTCTGAGTATTCAGCGGAGTTGTAGGTAGCTTTCTGCGACCTACTTCAACTTTGTGGTTGTCGCAAACCATAATCTACTTGGTAGTCAAACAAAGTTGCGAGAGTTTGATCCTCTCTACTCCGCTGTAGTCGATGCGGCAATGTTCTGAAATAGGGAATTCATCTGATTTTGGACTCTGTTGATGTTCTACGTTTTGTAACTACGGAAACGTGGCTTGCATACGCTGAAACGACCTTGTGAATTGACCACCAATTTGGTAACCAGCATCCACCATATATCAGTAGCGCAGTAAACGACCTGGTCTCCAGTGCAAACGTAGTACATTCTAAATATATCTTAAGATTACCGTCATTTCAGCCATGTTTAGTCATCTGATTTACCACGTCAACGGCAATCCGTCGAAACGCGTGAGTTATTGAATACTGTCCGCGACTGAATCAATCTGAATGGGAGTGAGTAATCTCTAATTACGCTTGTACTACCATCAGCATGTGAGAGCTTGTAGTTTTCAGTACTACTACGAATCGAACTTTATTCCATCAAAATTTCAGCTATCAACACTCGACACTGCAAGTGAATTCGGGTGTGTACATCGGCTGACAAGTTTAATTTACGAGCGGGAGTCTGACCACATTAAAGATTTCTTCCGAAAATTGGGATCAGTGAAGTATACAATGAGCTTTCTGTAACAAGTACAACTGACCACCCAGCAAATCAACTTTGTAATTTAACGACCGTGAGGTGAATGTGTAGTTTGACGAAGTTTGTGGCTGAGGAGTACTACTCAGCAGGTAGGTTTTGTAGCGCCTACTCTATACGGGAATGGCTAACCAAATGACTTCGTGACCAAACGTATGAAAACGGCGGAAATACGGGGGAAGATTACGAGGGTTGAGAGAAACCCAAGTTACGCATGACTGCCTGTCAGATCTGACACCTCGGTTGAATCGCTAACAAGTCATCTCGCCAGCCTCTTTATGCAAGCACTCATTGCAATTAAACGGACCACCTGACTAACTAGGTTCTCCAATTGCCAATCTAAATCTGAAGGGTGAGCTGTCCGCCATTCACCTAGATCGTTTTCCATTGTTCAGCACTGTGATTGGATCGTACAAAATGTTGTCTCGAAGATTCAGACAGCGTCATCTAGGCTGTGTCCGAAAGTGTGAGGGAAGATCAATCCCAGTACCGTTGCAGGTCGCATGGCTGACAGCAGTCATCAGGTCAGATCGGTCATTCACGGTTTTCTATAGAATTCCACCGAGTCGATTGGCATTCGGTGGCCAACGCACGCTGGTCACTGCTGCGATTATGGCTGCTCGATTACTCAGTCCAACTTTGTGTGGACAGAACAAGATCGCTCACTCGCTCCAACTGCGTAGGACATCATGTGGTTTACTCGCCCGACATGTCGGCAGATAACGTCCAGCTGGATTTCGTTTGCCTGAAAGAGAGTTGACATGTTAACCTTGTCCAATACGGAGCTTTGGATGTGTCTGTTTTAGTTTCGTGTTTTGTGAACACAACAGCCTGATGGGAGATCATGAGCACTTGCTTGCAACGAAGTGGTTCACATTATCCTATCTGATGTAAAAGCGTAATCCGCTTGAGTGAGAGCAAAATATTCACGCCTCGCATTCAAGCGTTGCGCTGGAAAATAAATATACATTGAGTTCATTGTCATGCGCCTCACTATGTGTTATCCAAAATAGCCGATTTTGGAATAGATCGCATAAATCGTTGGGCTGCTGGTTAGCTACGAAAAACAATAACTCATTCTCGCTAATGGGTTTGGCAATATTTAAGATGAAGTTCACACATTGAAAACTAAGCAGCCAATTTATTCCTTGTATACTGTCCAAAATGCTAATGTCATTCTATCGACCAACCATAAGCTCCTCGGTCGAATGAAACCCGATTCTGCTGCCCCATTATTCTGGAACTAGTGTAATCCGGACAAGTCACCATTTTCCATGAGCAAGTTGCTCTTGGGGCGAACGCGTAATATCTGCTGTGTGGATTCATCTTGTCTCCTAACTCCAGACTTGAATGAGATATTCTGAAGCCACTTTCAGAGACGTGTTTTGAAGAAATGATATCTGACTGTCGATTTGCTATCTGTTAACCGCTCATTCCTCTTAGTGAGTGTGGCATAATAATTGTGATCTAGAAAATGCTTGAAAAGAACGTCTGGGATTATTTTTATTGCACGGTGTATATTTAGGCTATTGAATCCATAGAAGGTCGAATAGTGTTTAACAGCCGTATTGATAATTGGATAAGTCACCTGATGACGCGTCTTTTGTTACGCGCAAATACTCGAGACACGCATGCGATCGCACGAAACCGTAGATGGAACTGGTATCACAGCTGACTTGTCTGTAAGTCTAGATCTCGGCAAAGAGGGTAAAATGTGAAAACACATTCAACAAATTGAAAATTATTAAATAAAGCGTGCTGTGATATCCACATACTGATCACTTTACCAGTCCTCATTCTGGTGACATAGTGGTGGACAAACTGTGCAAGACGATATCTGTTCATTGAACTTCCAAAGAAGCTAAACAGAGAATAGACTGTCTATCATTTTGTAGTTTAGTAACCTTGAAGGTGTGTGGTCAGTCAAGTCAAAATATCATTGGTCACGACTTTTATCGGCTACTGGCTAGTATAACACAAGAGGCGCATTGTTTTTACTCGCCTGACCACAGTAAACCAAACAACCGGCTTCCCTCCAGATCCAGAACAACAACACATCATGACAGTCCAAGTTTTCCAACTGCTTCGACATTGTTACATACCTGGCCATCTGGAGGAAGATTAAGATCATATGGACACCACAGACAGCTTGAGATGACAGTTACCAGTATTACCAGTATTAGTCATGTGCGTTTTGATGATATCGGATGTTCCACTATCTGTGCTGCAGCTCCGAACGTGTAGTAACTTGGCGACTACCCCAAACTGCTCACCATCCCAGGTGAGACCAGGCACGGAGTCATGTCACTCTTCCAAATAAACCAGACATTTATAAGATTCTGAAGCTTTACAAAACTGTCAATTGAAAGCATCCAATAAGTCTGGGACGTTCTGCGTTTTTAGTGGATGTCCGCAGATTATGGTAATATCATATGTAAGCTCTAGGTTTCGAAATCAAGTGGTTCGAATGGATTTCTACCCCGTTCTGTTTACACTCTAGTGGTCTATCCAAGATTGCACCCACTGCAATGTTCAGTGGGTAACGGGAAACCGGACACTCGTGCTGCACCTTGTTTGTGGTGTTGAAGATCGGCAGCAAGCCGTCATAAGTCCTAATCCATCCCTGGGTTTAACAACAAATTTCGTTCAAGATGTTGGAACCATCCTCGGACACACCCGTCGTAGATAGAAAATGCCAATGGGCATCACTGTCAACTGCATTCAACGCCCCGCAGATGTCTAAAGCGACAGCAGTCTCTAACCTTCACAGAAACGGTTATGTTCAAGCAACTAGTCGAGGTTGACAATGTAAGCAGTGGGGCCATGATCAGGCCAAAACCCAGCGTGCTTTTCACAGATGCACCGCCTGAACATCAAACTTACTGTGCACAATACAATAGCCATGAGAAGCTTCGTTGGGCTGCTTGAACCCCGGTCAATTGGAACGACCTCATTGATCGGGAGTTTCGGATGTAAAGCCGTCAGCTGTTTGGCTATGGCTGGGTCCCCACTTGTGAAACGCGAATAGGGCCGAGTGCTTCATAATTTTTCAAGAAATTCACCCCAAGTGAGACATCTCTTTGCGAAGGCGGAGCAACGTTATTACATCACTGAGCATATTGAGAGCGCAAACTTCGCGGGATGATAACAGGACTGAATTCGGGACTGACCAGTTCAGCTTCCTAAGCGTTGTTACGGATTATGGGTGGGCACACAATTTGCTTTGCAGATTGTTTCAATCGTGCTAAGCTTCCTGCTACCTGTTAACCGGTTGAGTTGAAAAAAGTCCTAGAGCTTCTGATGGCACTGACTTGTTCCATCTGGTCAACCCACTGTGTCGACCAAGCCTCGTGTTGCTCTTTTGGTTAAGTCCACACCTCCGAACAAGTAACCATGCAAATTGAAAGGAATATTCCGGACAGAATCGAGGAGCTCGGTTGATTGTGAGAAAACTTCATTGGTGGACAACAGAATGTACGTTTGTACTACACCACTCGGTATTAGACTTGTTCAATGTGTCCCGCGTGTTTCAGTGTCATCCGCTGCGTAGGGTCCTAGAGTGGAGAGGAGCGCGCTCCGTTGGATGCAAGTCGCCTGTGTTTCTTTTTGCGGAGATGTATCGAAATCTATATAAACGGAAGGACCTATCGCCAATGGTCACAGAGAACATGGCGTGCATCAGTGTCTTATTACAATCTACACGTGTGCTTCAGGTTGAGCTGTAGTTTTAGAAGCAGCTGTCCTATGATTTGCTGACGGCTATGCGAACGTTCTGTGTCCACGATTGACCTGGCGATGGGGGGAACCAGGTGGGAAATTAAGGTCAGGAGCGGGAGAACTTACCATTCAACAGAAACAAACTGATATCTGCAGAGGGCTGTCACACCAGTCCACTTCAAAAGGTTGGTACTCGATTCAAAATGTAGGTTTGCATAACCACCAAGATGATGTTAACCCCGACACTGAATTGAACCTTGTTGCACGATTTCTGTCAATTGGCCTGTTTATTGGTAGCCACTCATCACGAAGAACTTCGTCATTTGCTTCCTAGCTCGAGGTAGTGCTCATGGACGTTATGCTAGCCCATCACGTTATCGAGAGCCTCTGCAGATTATGTGGCAGTAAGTGAGGATGAAGCACATGTGTCCATGGCTTATGAACTTCGAGCCACTGTGTCGGCACTTCTGTCGGTTGTCCAATGCAAACAGCACTCGTCTACATGCCAGCATCATCCGTTTATTAGCAGAAGTAGGCAGAGTATTACTTTGCGCTCAGGTGTTGTAATGAATAACATTAGATTAGACCGAGTTATTCAACACTGTAAATGGTTTTGTTTGACGCAAATGAAACCTGAGCTGAAGTTTTCATTCATCTAAGCGAGTAACGAATTTTACATGAGTAGAGAATGAAACGCGAGCTTTCAGGAGGGCTTGTTCACGCAAGTTCAACAGAGGTAGTATGTTTTTCTCGCACACAACCGAACGACCTGAGCGCGAAATTGTAGGCTATAAGAAATTTGCCCAGGAACTTATTTTAACAAAAGCAGGCCTACTGTCAATACCGGTATCTCTTATTACGGCAGACACTCAGAAATGAGGCGCACACTTAAGTGGCCAAAGAGCATTGCAGATTTCAACGTTTGTGTATCCATCTTGCGTTGACGAATAATCACAAAACGTCGTATCGTAGAATCAGATTTTCGATTAACAATGGCAAACTCGAAATTGATTAACCAGTTGTCCTCAGAAGAGCCCGCCACAACACACTGGCACAGTAACACTGTCAAAACTTATTGAATAGTGTTTACTGTTCCTATCAGCTATGCATTCCTTAGGCCACTTTCATGCATCTGGATAGATAAGATTTTCGTATGCCAAAGCAATGAGCAAGAGCCAATTAAGAACGCCTATGTTAAGGCTACGAATACCGATGAGATTTTCTCATGATCGATTATATATGTCTGCTTGTAGACCTTGGTCGTTAGGGAGGACGTAATGCGGCAGTCACCGTGATCATTTCACGGCCAAGTCCTTGATATAAAACGGATTTCAAATGTGAATTATTAATTGTCAACTGAGTGGTAATCAGTTCAGTAGATGCACGTTAAAACTCATCCCATGCACTAAGAATCATCTTGTTGACAACTCGCAGGCCACAGCACTACTCCGCTTTACACCGCTGAATGTGGCATAAAATAAGAGACAGGCCTGATCGTTATGATCATATTGGAGGCCAGGACGTAAATGGTCATTGAGAGATATCTTCATGAGGTAGAATTAGCAAGAATGGTATATAAAAGGGTGAAACTAATAACAGCCACTAGCTGGTTTGGTTCTTTACGAGATACCTGTCAGATGATTCCCAAGGGTGCTAAATCGTTACACCGGATTACTCCAACAAGATGAGCCATGTGGTCAGTATGAATTCGTCCCGAAAATGGCCGTGTTTTCGTGTTCGTTTATCAGTGCCGAATTGGTGCACAGTCGGTGAGCAACAGAATAAACGATTGAATGTCACGTGCAAGAGTAAAGGAGAGGTGATAGTTCACTGAGTGACTGCCATCCGTCACTGATCGGGTATTCGGTGGGCACCGAGTGGCAAACGAAGATGAATCTGTCTACTCAGGCAGAGTGCGTGAATACGGTAAACATACAAAATGCATTCGTTTGCACGAATTTCGTGCTATGGACCTGCTGGATAATTGCCTTCAGTTCGGTACCTATTTGCATTTTAACGCAAGAACCTAACCAGAAAATTGACTCGGGTAGCTGAACGGCAACTCGACAGTTGTCCATAGACCAGCGCAGTCCTGAAAAGTCAGCATGGGTATGCTCACAGCTTTTCACTTGTGCACTTAACTGAGAAACGTTTGGCAGTTTTTCATCGGACCTTCAAGTGTGATATTCCGAACAGTTTACTGGACGGCCGGATCGAGATGTTCAGTTTGTAAGTAGGCTCGGGCAACCTGATCGCCGTTTCATCCGGAAAGTTATTGGCACATTCCGAAGTGATGAGAAACGGTAAACTCGAAGAACGGTTTTCAGGAGATGTCACTGCAATGGGGCAGATGATTTAAGAGTTTTGTGAAAGGTACAGAGTCGTTCG
>QNGE01007861.1:7406-20371 GCA_008508345.1 Paragonimus westermani
ATTGTTGTGTCCGCAAAAGACGCTTGGCCAACAAGTTGGTTTATTGCGCAAACTTCCGTATAGGTCATGTGAAAAACTAAACCACAAACATGTACAACCATTTGCACGACGGACATGCACTCACATACATTGGGTGACAGTACGTGGTCATTCGCCTTGGTGAAAGTTCTCACACATCATGTACACACTGATTCGATAGTCTCTTCTTGTCCGTCGTGTTCGGGGCTTGTCCTTTTGCTCCTGAATGTCCCCTGTGGGTAATACACTACTTGTGAGTAATATACTACTCACATTGAAACTGCCTGTTACACAACAGTATGATGGCGTCTAAGTTTTCAGTCTGTCAGAAGGTCAACGCCCGTTGGAGCATACGTTGCTGTGATGAAAATGCAATCCTTTTCCGATGTGCGTCAACAGAATTCAATGGACGCATAAGCGACTGTTCACTGCGATCCGATCGAACAAACATTGCTCTGCTCTGCAACTAAATGCGGTCCCCACTCCAGCTTGACCACGAGATTCAACTTCGGCGCCATCACAGGTCCTAGGAGAGCTTGGATCGAAAGTTATCTTTAGATGACCTCAACTGAACAACGCACTAGAATCACAGACTCGCTATTCCGACACACAGCATACATCAAGCTGTAAGCTTGGAAGCGTGCTTGCCAGAGCAACTTGCCGACCGGCTTGTCAGACAGTGTGTACATTGAAGGCGCCACTGTTTATCACTTGTCTTGGTCTCAGAAAACAATTACCGTTCTAAGGCATATGGAGGGCAGAAAACTTAGGGGGTAAAACAGAACCGGAAAGATATGACAGATAGACAGTGACACTGTCGACGAAACAATAATTTCTGACACTTCCCGGTCGTTTGTGCCGTGGAAGTGGGTTGAATTGAAGGACCTCACCCAGAGACTCTGACTCAAAAGTTCGAACTGCAAGACAGCAGGACACAGGGTTTACTTGAGGACCTTATTTGAAGTCGATGTTTCAAAGGTCTGACTCACTTGGAAGTGTGGGGCACGCCTAGCCCGAGTGCGTGGTGAACAAGAAATTACCTGATTCTGACCACTGTTGTGTGCAGTGTACGTATTCGAAGCTACACCAGGCTTCTGGGTGATAACGGATATTTTTCAACCGTATTGAATAATAGACCGGCGATTAAAATTCAATTTTTGGACGACTGGAGTACTCTTTGTTTGGGGCAACATTTCTAACCCTCTTCTTCCTGGTAAGGAGCACACCGGTGCCGCGATTATAAAAATAGTCATACTGTATGCTCATATGATTGTGCTTCACCACCCAAGCGCTTCAGCAAGATCAGTAGTGCGACATACAACCCTGTGAGTGCAACTGCTTGTCGTCTGACTACTGTCTTTTGGCATGTCTCATAAGGTTTCATCTGGGAGGGCCCGAGCCCCAATCGGCATAAACCGCCAGATAAAAACAACACACAAGCCCGACCAAGACATCAAGGTAGCAGCATATGTCAGGAGATGTCAGTCGGCCGTAAGCTACATCCTGCACTCTTTTCCGACGCTGCAGCAGACTGGCGTAATGTGCGAGGTGGACACATGATGACTTGGCGTAGAGAAGTGAAGTCTTCTGACACGGGTTAGCCGTCGCAGGTAGAATTCGTATCCCTGGCTGAAGATCTCATGAATGAATAGGTGGCTGCAGACGTTACGTGATATGGCGGCGAATCGAACTCAGTGGCGTGAATGTTGTCGTTTGGTCGAGTTGTCCATGAAGTGGGTTCACCTGATGCCGTGAGACAGTGAAGGCCGTAAGAGTGCTACTTTGCTAATGTATTGCTACTACTTACAGCTCGATTGTTTGTTTTCAAAGTGTAAATACTTTGAGGTCAACTGTTTGAAAATAGACGCGCGTATTTCCACCAATTGGGACCCCCTCCTCTCCATATCTTTTTTCTTCTCTTTCTCTACAGGGTTTGTTTTTCTCGTGGTGTGCCAGTTAAGCATCAGTGAGAACCACTGGTGTACTGCTGTTTATGATGAAGATGAGGAAGAGGACGTCATTGCAATCACCCAAGTAGCGAAACGTTGAAGGGCCCGCGCGGGCCCCGCGCGGGCCACGGCGAGCCGGGGGAACAAATCGCCAACGAAGTTTTCAACGTGGTCTGCAAAATTCGACAGTTTTAAAAACGGCTTCCTCATCATTTTTGTTACGCGCTCCAGGCTTACTGATGCCGCCCATGAAGAATATTGCAAAAAATCCGGAAACATGTCTAAGTTACACAAGTGCATCGGTAAAATACAGTTCATTATGCATGTGTTCAGGAAATGTAGCCATCTACGTTGGAGCGACTGCACCGCACCTCAGTGCACGCTGGGGAAACCTGTGGAGAGAAATGAACGGGAAATAAGTAATAAGCGGATTGTAGCGAGCGGACTGCAGCGATTCTTTTTAAAACAATTTGAACGACACAAAAGACATTCCTGAACAATCTGTGACTTACTGAAAGTAGCCGTTTCCGGTGGCGATGAATGGCAGCTTTTGATATTCCACGCATTGCAACCGTACGCCTATAATACAAGTTTTATGGATATGTTTGGAATCTCACATCTCCGTAAATAACGGAGAGAGAGCAAACATGAAGCATAACAGTCTTACAGTATTCCTGCTGGGCATTAAAAAAATACTACGGACATTTGCCTGTTCACAATGGGTAACCTCAGTATAACCTCGTGAACTCGTGCAATATTCGAACATGAACCAAAATAATGCAACTTTCATGGATATTTTCGAAATTCAACTACTCAGTTATTATTTAACATAGAACAATAATTAAATGACCTTCAGAAAGCACTCTCCGTGAGTGACATATGAGAATGAGCAACGGCGGCTAATTTTTCACTTACTTTCGTAAAACAGCATAACCGTCCAACGTGCACAAACTTACCTCGGCGTGTTCGGAAAAATTAGCGATTAAAGATGTCCGACTTTACGACGTCATTTGAACAGATGTCACTTATTTGGATGAAAGGATGGATGCAGATTTCGAGGTGACGTTCATAGACATTTACTTCCAGAAAAATTATTCCGTGGGATGCTTGTTCCGATGATTTTTATCACGGCCCACCGAAACCCGCAGGAAACCGTTCAGTCGTGTATGCTACATGGGCATACAGAGGGGAGGAGAACGAGGGAAAGTGAATGCATGAGGGTCGACGGAAAAGAATGTCATACTAAGCTGTCCATCTGACGCAGTTTAGACTCCTTGGTACACTTTCCTCGCCCAAATTTTTAACGCTCGAAAAGGAAATTACGAAGTGACGCTGCACGTTTTTCAGTGTTAATAATGGATGTCCCAATTTGGGCATCTACTATGAGAAGATGGGCACCACAATTGGACGACAATCCAGCAGGAATGCAAAAAGGATTTCGGGCTCTCTGAATGTGGACGAACTTTCCAGCCGAAACAAAATCATATTTACTTTCCGTGCTGTAACTACTCACCGGTTGGCCACACAAATCTACGTCCAATCCTGCCAATAGACCAAAAGTAACTAAATGGTCTTCGGAGTGAAAGCGGTTCTGAAACTAGTGAAGTTGTTTCAATATTGTGGTGCGTGCTTCTTCTCAAAATCACTAGATTCGTTTGCGAGGCTTGTTTTTGTTTTTGTTTTTCAAAGGCGTCAGCAAGGAACCCGCGGAGACCCGGTTTTGACAGTATACTCATTCCAACAGCATTGTTCCTCTTAAGCAGAAGAGGTGTAGAGACACTCTTCGTTTGCCATTTATTTTGAGTGTTGACACTTGATAATGTTTGGTTGGGTGGAAATTACCCGCAGGGAGTGAAATCTGCCGTTAGACGGCGACAAAATGGGAAATCATTGAACACCGGACAATATTCCCGTGGTATCGCCATAGAATGTGGAAGTCATTGATTTCCATGACAGAAAGCATCAGGGGAGATAAAAAATTGTTTCAGTCGACCGTAAATCGGTTCGTCTTTCATTTGGCGCCGGGATCAAAATTAGCGGTGGTAGGTGTTGTGACGGTATAAATGTAGTATCTCGTGGAGAAATTTTTCACGTGTGGTAAATATTTGACCGATGTTATCTCATATTCCATTTTAGGTTATGGATTATTTACAGGGCATCAAACATGTCTTTAAGGATCGCGAATTTGCTAGCTTCAGCGAGTTCAAAACTTGCTTAGATAGGTACATGAAGGATCACAGTGTTCTATGCGTTCTTGGTTCAAGCAAGAAACCAGGCAGAGGACGCTTGAAATACGATCACGTGAGTGTGATTGCCGTTGAGTTTACCTGTTACATGGCGTTCCGCTGTATAAAACACAAGCGACGTGAGAGCGAAAGCCGTGGAGTACGACATGTTTAGTGAGTTCACTTCACATACTTCCCATTGCACAGTTTCCGCTATACATGTCGCAAATCACGCTTTAACGTGGCTAGCAGAAATACCGCGTTGGTTGTTAGCTCTTTCACGTTGGAGCACAACCGCGACCTAACAGCCTTGCTGTACGACGCACATCCAAGGATTCGTGGGCTCGCAGACAGCGAAGCGAACGACTCGAGATATCTTTTCGAGTAAAACACGCCAACCGCTGGGTCGAAGCAGTATACTGCTGATGTTTATGGCAAGTACATAACTACCATGGGTATTTGCAACATCCGTCATCGGTTGAAACCGCCAGTGATAAGTAAGTGAGTAATGTGCGCTAACGTAGCAGAAAATCTGCCACAAATCCTGCATCATATAGAGAAAAACGGCGCGCTGCGTGTCATCAGAGACGACAACAATAGGTACACGCACATGTTTCGCACATAAAGAGCAAGCGCAGTTATTCAGACTGTTCCATGATGTGGTAAACGTCGATGCCACTCATGGGATCAACCGCCACAAGTAAGTCCTCCATCACTCCACATTCGCCGCTGTAGCCTGAAGCTGTATCAGTTCCTTGTTACATACGGCATGTGCCGTGGACGACCCGTGATGTACGCCTATGTACGAAGTAAGAAATGCGCATCACTGCGTTATTCGTTTGAATCATCTTGGGAGGTGATGGAGGAACACATGCGTGTCAGAACTTTTGTGATGGACAAAATGGCGGCCCAAATACGAGCAGCACGAGTGGTCTCTGGGTGCGACATAATGTTATGTTACTTCTATGTTCGGGATGCTGTGAGGAAACATGTATGTTGGTGTAACAAACCTTATAATCACCATTCAGACGGATTCTTTAAGAAGTCGATATTTGTTTCATCGCATGGCTACTTGCAGTGCCTCTGAGGAGTGAATGATCACTTTTGTCTATTCATTTTGAAGGTTCAACCGGGATGTTGCAATAATCCGGCGAACAGACCCCAGCTTTATGAATTACCTATCGTGCAATTGGGTATATATAAAGCCAAAATGGGCCATCCATGCACAGTCGGATGTCGTTCATTTCGGAAATCGAACAAACAACCGTCTGGAGAGTGCAAACGGGAAACTAAAGAAGCGCACTCATCCCAGAGATCACTTGGCCACGGCCATCAGCAAAATTTGGCCCCACAGCGAGTGGCCGATGCGGGAGTTTGAGATGCAGTGCACCTACGGTTGCGACCGTCGAAAGGTGGTGTTGAAGCATCTCAAGGGTCGTACTCCCCTGTTGCACTTCAAACGGTTGGACGAGTTCAAGGTAATCGTACTTTATGCAACATCAATTGGTAGCTTCCAGTAAGTCGCGATGTCAAACAGCATACAGTGAACATCAGTGACGGTACGTGCGAGTGCAATTTTTATAAGTCCATATGGTTACCATGTGTTCATATGCTGTCCGTATTCAAAAAATACTTCTATCCATACAGTACGTTGTTGTTAACTATGACCGCATTTGCTCTTGGCCGCCTCCCAATCCATCGGCGATGGCTTGCTGAATACGATACACCTAAAAGCAGCATGTTCCGCCGGGAGGTCACAGTCGCCAGGATTGATGTATTTCAACCGGATTACAGAAAATGTTGCATCACGGGGTAGCCAAGCTGCACGATGTAAACCTCCGGACAGGAAGCCGCGTTTTCAAAGCTATCATAGCTTTCACGCACCAGTCCATTGAAACACCTAAGGCGACCTTACCACACACAGACTTCCCCCTTTTTCCGTCGTGGAACGCGAAACAGCCAAGGTGGAAGAAGAATGTTCACACGAGGGTGCCCTGTGGATGTTGTGGTAACCCCGTTAATACGAACGGTTATCGGTGCGATAAAGACCAGTTATTTTTCCATGTGGAGTGCATGAATACTGCTGACATATCGCACTGCCCCTTCTGCACAGGGCAGTTACAACCCCCCTCGCCAGGTAAGTTATGATATAACTACCTATGCAGGTTCAGTTGCATCGACCTCAAACAAGGCAGCGATGTTGAAACGCAAAAAGAGACCGTGTGCAGCTCCACTATTCACTGATGATACCTCTGAAGATGAGTTTTACGTTGTTCCCCCACGCAAGCGAGTCCAAGTGAAAGTGTTTGCAAATGACTACACAGACGTCACTGGTAACCGTAAGTGTTACCCCACTTAACATGTTACATACGGTTTAACTGTAGACCAGCATACACAGCAAAAGGAGGACTGCTACTGAAGCGGAACCCAAAGCATGCGGGCTTCCTGACTTCTGACGGAATATTCCGGATAACCATAACATGTACATATAATAAACTTATTCCGACATTCTACTATCGTCAAATTGTAACTGTGGGTTGTACGCAGGCTGACCGTCCAGCATAGACGTCAGTGTGTCCAAGCGTAGGTCGTGACGTTGTGACTATGGGGTGCACGTAGGCTGACCGGCGAACGGTTTACCCCGGATGGCATCATGCATTACAGTACTTTACTTCTCGTTAAACCTCTTTGATTTTCTGAAGACACATGAAATTCCATCTCCTCAGTGGTCAGGTAAGTGAACAAATTTATCGATTTGATGTTACCTTAAGGCCAAAGCAGCTTACGCCGAATACGGTGAGCAGTATCTACTTTAAACAGACCACGTCGGCTTTCGCCCGCATTATGTTAAGAAGTCAACAGCCGCAGCCTCGTCTACTCACCCACGGCGCCTCAAAATTTCAGTGGTTTCCACTCGCGTATGGGAATGATCATAATCATCCAAATTTATCAACTGTCGGCACTCATTTCAAGGAATATCGATTGAAAAAGTTTCAACAAAGATGGTCTAAAACTTATACGGTACGTGTTTATTAATCATTGGTTGCTAATTCCCTCCAACTACCAGTTCGCAAAACTTCAGCTATATCTTCAACATATTTGGCTAATA
This sequence comes from Paragonimus westermani, assembly GCA_008508345.1. Lineage (NCBI taxonomy): Eukaryota > Metazoa > Platyhelminthes > Trematoda > Plagiorchiida > Troglotrematidae > Paragonimus > Paragonimus westermani. Next base: position 14,708 of record QNGE01007861.1, read on the forward strand.
AATTAGTGCGAATCTTTGGCGTCCTTGATAAAGATCTTTCACACATTAAAGCAAAAAAATCCCCACAGCACAATAGGCATATTTCATACTTTCCTAAGTATTTCGCCCACAATTACTCACACTATATTACAAACCCACATATTAACGGTAAACCAACGACAGCATTCACTTCCTGCGAATAAATTTCAGCGTTTGATTGCATGTCTGCATGTTCCCGTTTGTTGGACCTTCCAAGGTCACATTCAAAATTACAATTTCCAGCCGCTAGCTACTGGTCTGTTGCGCATTGCTTCTGTTGTGCTTTGCTTAGAGCTTGCTTCGGCGGTCTTCTTGCAATAAACGTCGTTGTCCACTAATCGGTTCATCTGGTTTGATTATCGAATGAAATAAATAAATGATATATATTTCTTAACTCATATGTGAGAAGCACGCTGGGATATGCGCGATCACTGCAAATATATTTTCAAACGATGCAAAACTAACAGTCAAACAGTAGCACAAACGTGAANAAACGTTGACATACGCAACAGAGGAGGAGATAGTTCGGTCGCTTCACAGACTTGGTCACAAAAAATAGGATGTTACACTGATTCACTTTCTACGAGGTCGTGAGATGGACAAGTTTTTAAATAGTTCAAGGTCACTCCGGGAAGAGTGCCCAAAAGCACCTTTAGAGTGTTTTGCCATTAGGGGATGAAATTGGCCTCTGCAAAATGTCAAGATAGGTCGGCTTCGGCGAGGCAGATCGGAAAATCCCAAAATCCGGCAGACGATTGAGCAGATTCCAACGCAGGATTTTGTCGATTCCCCGAAAAACGTCGAAAGGTTGAACATCTCGCGAACCGTTCATTTAAGACGAAGTTCCGTGCGCCCATCCGTCGTAGTAAAGTTTCCTCGCTCAGTGGATAATATGGGGATCGGAAAGAAGAATGTAATTCCACACGTTAGATGAGAAAATGTGGGGTTATAACATTTGCCAAAACAAACAATGTGCTAGCGGAATTGTTTGAGAAAGTACTCATACGATATTACGGTTTGCTACGGTTATTGGAATATATAACCTTATCTACTGTTTGTTGTGGTATCTTGCTATGTGCTCGGGATTTATTCGGGCATACGGAGAATTGAGTCGACGGTTTGGAGAGCCGCATGACGTAAGCGTCTGATAGCTAAAGCTTACATTAGGTCGTTCTGCTGGACTTATCATTATGCGGCGCGTTCACATGTCAACTGGCGTTAGACAGTGGAGTGGTTATCCACGTAATGCGCATCTGACGGCTAGATTTTTCTCGGACCACACTCAAAAAGATCACCAGGGATACACAGAGTTTGAAGATAGACAACGTGTCTGTTAACGTAAGATAGATGTCCAAACCCTTTTTAAAACGCTGAATGTTCTCACTGACTCTGACTTCATTTGGAAGCTTATTCCAAATGTAGGAATACTTTGCAGGGAAGAAGGTTGCACGTATACTTTTCCGGGATATCAAGGTTGGCAAGGGGAACCCTTAGTTCTTGAACTATATGGTGGGCTGTGTTGTAAGTTGGCGGTGGATGCTGTGATGAGTTTATACAGCAGCGTCAAGTTCAACTTCAGCCCACGCAGCCAAAGTGGATCAATACCAAGTTTTTCACAGCGTTTTCTGTAGGTGAGTGAAGAAGAATATCCCGATAAGCTTNCATCCCCTCCTCGGTTGTTCGTCTCCCTACGTTGGAATTCTTTATACCGATTACGAGCCTGTCTTACAATTTGACGCAACCACTCAAGTTACGCATGTGTCAAACCATTTCTCTCGTGAGTGATGATCTTGATGTATTATTAACCTCGATAGCGTTTGCATGTAGAAATTTGTTTCTGCATAGTTTTTCCGCCTTACTTTCCCTTGCCGCACCCTTGCTTGCATGTACCCTGGTTTCCTTCTTGCATGACCGCTTCGCCATTACGTGACTGTCGCATTTGTATATATTTCCGCGAATCGTTAGTCTTGGAACTTCTGTAGTTGGTGGATTCAATATCGAGGTTTGTTGTTGTCTTCCGCTGTTCGGTTTATTATATTGTTTCTGAACATTAGCACCTTATTAATAAAAAAATCGTCAATACGACCGTCTTGCTTCTTGGATCCGAATTGGCTGCTCGATGGGATCACATTTTAAAGACGCTGGTTATTTACAGACGGGACTTTCGTGGATCCAGCATATCGATTGACGTTGCGAGAAGACTGAGCGTTGCTCAAACAACCACTAAGCATCCGGGATCAACATATACAGCGGCATCAGTTTCAACTTTAGTCTACGCAACCAATGTGGATCAATACCAAATTTTGGCGAACGTTTCGCTCAATTCGTTAACACTATCACTTTTATCCAGTACCTTTCATTCCGAATAGAAAAACCATGCATTGTCTCGCTACAGTTTGGTCAAAGGCAACACATTATTACCGATTTCTCCGCCAACCACACGTCGATTTGCTTAAGAATATCTGAAAGGACGAAACGTGCACGTTGTCTAGCTGTTGGTGTAACAAAGTCTCATAAGCTTCTTACAGCGCAGTCTCTCTGGCAAGCGTTCACGCACAACATGTCAACTGGAATTTCTGAACCATGTACCGACATTCACCAACGCAGCTGACTCGGTTATCATATGATTGTTACATGACAATAACAGTCTTGCATATTTTTCAATGCAACGGTGAGAACCACTTGATTGGGCGAGATCAACGCATATAATTACAAAAGATACAATTAAACAGTAAATATATTGTGCGGCAAAAATGAAACTCCGTCCGCAGAAAGGACCTATTAGGAGGGGAAAAGGATTTCAGTGAACGAAACATATTAGAAAGATTAGTCGAACTTTCTCGAATGTGATTTTTTCCAAAACGTATGATGTTACATCGACCTATTTTTCACAAGGTTATATATGAACTAATGATGGAACGTACACGCTGATTGTTTTTTGCTCAGACTAGCCATGGTATATGCAGGCCAACTTTAAGCAACGTGGAGACACTGGGGACAACGTCCTACTGAAGCAGAGGTTCCAGCAATATCTCCGTATAAGGAGACAACACGAACAAGCGTCGACCATAGGCCCCTGAGTCATGCATACAGCCGACTCAAACGAAGGCCGAACGGGAGTTCTGTTACACAATTCACACTCAGTTCGTGTGCGCTTGCTAGTTGCAGTAGTTTTATAAGCCGAAAGCCATAACAAAGAATGCGTTCAGTTGCACTCTCATGAGATCTAACATTTATTCGATGTGAACTGCAACGGAAGGTGGTGAAAGAAATCGATTTGAACGGAGAAGGCAGAAATGGTCAACTTCTGACAAACGATTGTGTAGACTGTTGTGCATGGCTTTGTGGGTTGCTCGAAAGAGTTGGTTAGTACGGGGTTTTGAGTATGCATGCACCGAAGAGGCCTCAGTCACGTAATAGCGACTTGTGCGAATAAGAACAAGACGCGAAGAACAATGTAGTATACAATTTTCTGGCAAACTTCTATGCGGCCAGAATAATTTTGCACTGGTTGATACTATATGTCACGCTGGGAAATGAGTGTTGTACTTGTGCTCGGCAATTTTGTAACCAACGTCTGCTTTCAGAATATGATCACCACGTAGCCTTCTGTCAATCGACTCCGTATGTCCAATAAATAAGATGTTCCACAGTGCACAAGGGTTATTTGGTGGTTTATAGGAAGGCCTTGGGGCGTCTGATGCAACAAGAACGGTAGCCTCAGGTTCTAGTGCCGTTTTGCGAGTTAGACGGCTGGTTTAGCTTTCCTGTTTTTCTTAGCGCCTTGTGTATGTGGACACCTTTTGTAAAATAAATAGCAACAACTTGAAGTTGTATGCCACAACTTATGGTGTGAAAGTGCAACGAGATGATCAGGTCACCACAAACCGGCACCTACTTGCACAAATCCCAGGCAGCGCGATCGACTTTCGTTTGTATTTTCACTCACTTCTGAATCTTTCACAAGCATCTTTCAAGTGTCTTCTAAGGGTCGTAAGTGAAGGTTTCGGGGACACGCGGAAGACTTTCAGAAGTCCTGCCGCCCAGTCCATGTCTGCTCCGTATACCCATTTGAAGTGACCCCACATTCCACTACTGGGAACTCGGATGCCATCCTCCTACCAACCGCTAAAACTGTGGAAGTCTCTCACAAGAAACTCGAAATAGTGGAAACACAAATTGGGAGAGAGCACTTTTTATCGAGAAATATCATGCGTATACACACGTGGAAAAACGTACGTTAGTTGTATATTTCGGGTGCAATTTGGGTTTCTCTGTGACCGCCTTCATAAAATAGGTTTTCAGACACCATTGTTTCAATGGACCACCCCGAAACGAGAGCAAAAACTGCACACTAATTCGCAGGTAAAAAGCTGAGGGGATGGTGAAACTTTCCAGCCATCACAAACACATCATTATGCTTCCGGATTTGAAAGAATAATGGGACACATTACTGAATAATGGAAATAAAACAATATGGAACTTCAACGAATTCAAAGAAGCGCTTCGTAGTCTGACACGGAAAAAGTGATTCCACTATATGTGGGCACTCAAAATTCAGTGATGATTGGATGACTTATTAGTTATGCAAGGTTCCGTCGTTTTTGAGCAATTAACGAAGTTCTGCCCAGGTGTCTTTTCATTCGTCCCCAAGGGTCTGAGATTTTCTGCCTCCGTTGTCTCGAAAAAACTTTCTACACATTTTTCCTATGCCATGTGTAGCAATTAACGATGAAATCCTGTACATTTTGATTTTGCCACGCTAGTGCATGGCTTTTACTATTAGGTCAGGCATCATCTTGTAAAATGCAAGTTGCCGTAACTACCCAGTATTATAAAACCATAGCATGAGAAGCATGAGTACTGGCTGTTCAGTAGCAGGCTTGCGTAGTGTTTTTTCCTAAACTTGTGTTTCTGCCTCCGTATGTCTTTTCCGTTGACTTTTCACACAAATGACGTGTTGTACTAATATATGATGTGGAATATTTGCATTAGTTCTGTGCAGCATTACATTAGGTGCAACGATTGTGCTAACCTGAACGTTTTCTTCAGGGACGAGTTGAGAAATACACCATTAAGTGAACGACTACTGAAAATCAAGTTGATCTGTTAGAAATTTTAACCAGCATCCTACAGTAATGACATTTCTTCAACGCTTTCTGTCATGGGACGTAATGGTTGCGGCAAACACTCGAATATGAGTGAAAATCGGTACATCCCGTAGAAAAGACGTCTCAGAATGGTGTTTTGCAAACCAGTGACTCGCCTGCCGTGCAGTTCTTTAGCAGTTGAAGTTTTGCGTTTGAATGAAAACAACATTCATCCGTTACTCACAGAATTTGAGGAGAAACTCAGTGAATTCCTTAGATCAGGTCTTCCCATTTGATATTTTGCAACCCACTGCCCCACCTGTCATGAAGATTTTTTAGCAGTTTGTCTGCTGTGTCTGACAAAAAGAACTCCGTAAGTTCACTACTAATGAACGCAAGAGCGTTTGTTAGCAAGATGCACATTTTCAAACCTATTGTCTTTTTTTCTAATCTCCATGTCATTCTCGTGACTGAGACATGGTGCTCTTTTGACACCCCTGACAGTCAGATTAGCGCCGTAGGATATCACGTTTCGTAGGGATCATCTCACAGGACG
>QNGE01007862.1:5869-20355 GCA_008508345.1 Paragonimus westermani
TGATGATGATGATGATGATGATGATGATGATGAGACTTGAAAATGAGGTGAGGGGCTAGTTGTTTGTCAGCGTCTTCGATAAAGTGCCTGGAGAACGCTGCCAACCGAAATTGTCTTGAGCTTCTTGGAAATTAGTTAGGACACTAAAACCATTCCACTACTGTTTCAACAAACACTGGCTTAGTGGAAGTTGGCCTAGTCAAACCTACTAGTCCACAATTCTTCAGAACAGAAACTAACAAACGATCGATTCTCACTTCACCACGCAAACCTTTTCCCACGTTTACAAAGCACGAATTTACACCCGCAACACTGATTAACCAGCACTCGGTTAATTGATAGTACGTTACCAACGTGTACATGCAGAGTAGAACCGACAGGAGGATAGTGGTGGAGAATCCGGTTTGTCAGAGCAGAACAATCATCAATATTTGCATAATGACACCACTTTGTCTGCTCCACGTTCAAGTCCAGGTATAAGGAACGGCCAATAGACGACAATAACGAAAACAATTACCAAAAACAAGTCGGGCGAAAGAAACCACGAAACACCAATGCTAATAAAAGCTTTTGCGGCAAAATTAGATTTCTGTAAAGTGCAGAGATTTTGTTAACAAACGTCCCTCGATTCCAACTGGTTCGTACTAAGAAAACAACTGTCAGAAAATTTAAAGCTAGCAGAATAAAAGTTTCCGCACAGAATGTGAGTGGCACTTGATTGGGCGATCGAAAAAAGATGGAGAAAAACATAATGCCAGTTTACATGATTCATGATTATACTAACTGCCGAGTTGGTGCTGATGATACCACACTGAAAACACAAGGACAACTTATCACAACCCGACTTATCCAGAGTAACCGATAGGCTGGACAGTTCAAGAAACAGATCAACTAGCCTCAACCGAACTATAAAGACGATGGAAAATTATCATCATAATTATCATAGACAACAACACATCAGTGGTTTTCACTGAGGCTCAACCGCCATAAGAATGGTCAGTTACTGCGTTAAAAACGGCGTACTGTCGGAATTGGCTTCCCAGCTTAGCCTCAAGTGTGAAAGGTCACCAGGCCTGAATCTCCGGATTTTTTCAGATGGCAGTGAGAAGTTAAATCCGCAAAAGTGAAGAAGTACTTTGTAATTGCAGCTTAAGAAAGCTAAGCTCAACTTCAAAAAAGGAGACTTGAAGTGCACACGACAAATAAAGATACAAATCTTGTATTCGAACGTCTCAGTCAGCCACTGGTCTTATATTGCGTCCGTTTTCTAAGCACATAGAGAGCGGGATACGTGACGAACATGCAGAAGTTCAATCCAGACAAAGATAAACCGGTCCGATTTCTATTTTTTTGTCAGCTTCCGCATCACCAGTTCTCTTATAGGCACCTGAAGGCCATCGCATCTTCAGACCCAAAATCAATCGCCATGTTAGTTGCAGGTAACCTAACTTAAAGTAAGTTGCAAAGGAGTCCCAGAAAAATATGTGAATTTTTTAAAAATCAGTGCGTGCTCGCCAAAAAATTGAAGTAAGAATATGCGGACAGCTGTGCGAGTGCTCCTCACTGTGGGTGATTTTCGACGAAAATGTAAGATCACTACTTTGACGCTTGACCTTATTAGAGGAAACGTTTCGGATAGTGCGCCTAGAGAATCCAGTATACTTGGTGTTAGATTTTTTCCCAGCGCTAACCTGACTGAATTGGAATGTTCGGATGGTATTGTCGTGCTTAGTCCATCTGCCAAAGACGTGCAGACTATGCTGAACGAAGTGAATGCCTGGGTTGGTCTGGATGAAGTGCACTCCGCACTTCTACTTCAAAACGTAGTCGCTCCAGCTTCCACACACTACTACACTAAGATCAACAAGAACGACAAAAGTAGGTGCTGCTTTTGCTAACCTGAGATATTAGTGGCATTAAAAAGACGATCAATTATGACTTGAACGGAGAGGGCATTATGCACACACCAGTTATTTCGCTTTATGGCTTGCAAACGAGGCATGTGTGAGAGAAATATGTTAACAGACTGGTTGTTTGGCACTCGTCGTCTCCGCCAATCAGTCGACAGTGAATGGAGTGATTGTGTGAACGACGCAACAGCTCAATAGCGTATGTTTCAAAAAACCAAAGATACGCAACCAGCCGATTAAATATGAATTTACAGTTTGAGATGGACGTGTCACGCGTGCCAGATGAACGTTTACCACATCTGATAATGTCTAGCAAGACCGCAAACTCCTGAGTGTTGCTAATTGATGGTCAATCAAAGCCGTTGTCATGAAATACAAAGACTTTAACTAATCTTTTGGATAAGTTGGGTAGGTGTTACCCATTCTGTCAAAAACTTGTGTAGCTAAGATAATCGTTGAGTGGAAACATCATCAAAGATGACCGAACGCCACAATCCATGATGTGATATCATCCACGACATTTCGAATTTACTTAATTGGCATTATTTTGACCAGGTTTTGTTTTCGCTGCTTCTGGCAACTTGCTTCTTCAAGAATGTTTCGCAGAATTGGTGAGATAAACGGTAGAGCAGGCTACATAGCCATTTGTCCAGGCTCATAACTAGTGTAAATTATTAGGTACAACAGTTGTCCACCACTTCACCGCTGGTCAACAGAACATCCGTACATATATGTTTTACAGTGAATCGTGTCGAAAGCACTACTATTGTGGCCTCTATTGATCCTGGTAGTAGTCCATGAAATAATGAACGAAATAAACACGAACGACTGAAATAGCAAGAATCATTGAGAAGGAAAACTAGAAAAATAAATCAGCCATCCCGTCAGTAGAGGCAGTAGAGTGTCTTGCCCGAGTAGGCTTCTAACAAATTATGTCATTGTTTAAAAATTCCTCAATCCGGCACGCGGCACCTTCCAACCTTATTTAGCTTGGGAGCCAAAGTCCTCCTAGCCAGGGACAAAATAATTGCATGGCTGCCCTCAGAAGCCGCGTTGAAAAATGTGCCGTCTAACTATACGGGATGCGTAACCCAACAAGCGTTGACTGCGCAGTTTCAGAACTTCGATTATCGGTCGCTATCTTGCACATTTCCCAAAAAAAAATCACCAACACATTGTCGCACTATCAATATGATAAGCCTACCTGATACGATCCAACCTCTGAAATAGTGGTGAATGGAAAGCGAGAAATCACATGGACTTTTCCCCCAACTAGGCTAAGTACAACCTCTAGAACAGAATCGGACGTGCACACACATTTTACAGCTTCTCATTAATTAATAATCACACGTCAGGGCGAAGCAGGAATAGATGAAAATGAGTGAGATCTTCGAGTGTTTCCCCTATCCTCAGCTGATGAGGTGACACCGACCACCTTTGGTGAATTGTCCTCAACCACCGAACCGAAGAATCTAGGCAAACTGAGGACATTGACCGTACGTCCCAAAACAGAAAACGATACAACACATTCACTTGTGATCAGCCAATAAGGAAACAGGCGAAGAATGGGCCAGTGTCTACGGAAAATAAGGCCTCTTGCTAAATGTTGCAACTACTGTGTCGCTACAGAATCTGACAACCGGCGTGATGCAGACCTGGAAGCACTTTTGAACGGACCGCAGGCGCAGTAAGTTCGTTAACAGATATAAGAACAGAACTGTTTAGATTGTCCGACTGCACCTGAGCAAGGGAGTTGTTAGTTAGCAGAACGCAAACAACCTTGCTCATTTATTAAATTAACTTGTGGCACACTCAGTTTTTGTTAAAGTAGATGTCATTAACGTGAAGAGATCAGATTCATCTTGGAGATGTTCTCTGTAATTATCGCAACCACGATGTAAACGCTTTGATAAAGACAACGTGTGAAGAGTATACGGCAAAACCGATTTGTTAATGTTTTCTCGTAGCATGTGAAGTAATGCTTTCGACACTGCTACAGCGTTTTAGTACCGATTGCTGCGTTGACAATGAGGGATTACTTAGCTTTTTCCGAAAGCTCTGTCAAGTCCACAAACATCCACTCACATTTCCAATAATCTTCGAGGTCCAACAATGTACCTCTGCCACCTTCTGTTAATGCACATATGAAAGGAACTGGAAACTCTTTAGAGATGGACAAATGAACGACAGCGACCACTCAATGCAGGTAAACGTCGACGAATGCCAGCTGAAAATTAAAAACGTTCATTCGGCTTCCCTGATAAGTAAAGCTGGAATGAACTTGGTAGAGTAGAGTTAGACAAAAGCTTAAGAGCATTTATGAAAGAGGGGGTTTCAATCCGTTGAATAATCTCGAGAGATAGTGAAAGAAAAAAACGGAGCGTTGTGAAAGCTGCAGAGTGAGCTAGCTTTACCGGAAGCAGAACTGTTATTATCACCCAATAAGGCATGTACAAGGCCACATCTAAGATATTGTTCACCGGCCTGGAGTGCAAATATATCGGGAGACACCAAAGTACTTGGAATAATCCAAAAGTGTCTCACGGGACGAGTGGTGAAAATAAAGAGCTAGAGGAAATCAGAAAATGCTACCCAAAATTTCCAAATCAACTTCGAAGTTTATGATGAGACCTTTGTTTGAAGAATGATCCAAGAATTCGCATTCCCATGTTTGAGGAAGACTCGGGTTGCCATATGGACCGAGACGAACTTCACTGCTTGTCGGGCAAACAATATTAGAAAAATGCTTCCACACACTATGATAGGATGTGACGATGAAGCATGGTCCAGGAGAGAGGTTGATGGATATTGGCAGTTTCTTTGCTCAGAACGACTGTTGGGGATTTGTTTCTATTGAATTTGTTCTTCGTACTATCCTCCAGATGGATTCAAGTTAGCTACGTTTTCACTTTCGTTTGTTGGTAGAATCACCACATTCTTTGTCCAAACGCCAGCTGATTGGCACGGCTCTTTAATACGTCTATTCAATGGAGATGAACTCATTTGTCATTGATAGCCCTGAGCCTGTGTTCCGAAGGAACCAACGCTTGAACTTTTCAAGTCATTGTATATAACTATGTGGGGCTGTTCGTTCATTTCGTTCGTTCTAAATTAAAGGAAACTGCTACATCATGCTTAAGCGCATCACATACATATGCGACGTAAGCGCATATGCATATGGAAATAAATTTGCGCACATACCCATCCAGCACATCGACCAATGGCACATATCGCTGCCCCACGGACTTCGGTGGGTAATGAGCAAACTGTTGAAAATGAGTATCTCAGGAATTCATTATTGTGTGGTGGATTGTCAGGCCGAAGGTGCGAGTTTTCGAACGCTCGGCCGAATGCCTCAACGTTGAGGGAGGTACGTTCGAAAACCTGCAGCGATCGAATCAAGAACAACGTGCGCGACTGGATGAGTCATCGCTCGACTGGATCGGACCAACGGGCGAGGCAGGGCAGGCGAAATACGACAGACGGCCAGATCGGAGGCGTAGTTTTTCCAACATTTAGAGGAACATCTCGACACGATTTTGGAATACGGTCAAGGCCAAAACTGGGTGGATGGCGGACAGCACGAGCAGCCAAACGAGCCATCGCGCAACGAAATCGGACAAACAGACGAGGAATGGCAAGCGAAAAACCCTCCGATAGAAGACACCGGTCACACACGTAAACCGGTTAGAAGTGCACACGACGTGTGAACGGAAACCGGGGGGCGCTGTGGGTTGGAATTACGACTCATAAACGAGAGAGCGCGCGTTGCATGGGACTAGCGATTTGGACAATAAAGATTGTGCTTTATTGGACGCCTTCTCGCTACAATTGCACATACATTGCTGTGGTCAGTTAAGAATGAGTTAAAATTCTAATCACTGCTCTCCTTTCAACAACCCCTGAGTAATCAGATAACATCGCAAAAAAATCAGGGAGATTACTGAAAGTGAAACACTACGATCCCTGAAACAAAAGAACATTACAGAAGTGAACACTATCGCAATGTAATGAAGGGCAGTCCAATAGATAGCGAGCTATCATAATGTCACACTACCACACGTACGTTCAACTTATAATTATAGTCGTGTGATAAACTTTATGAACCCTATAAAATTTATTGTGCACAAACATCACGACTATGTGACCATGGCGAGGGTCATATAATCACACACGTCGTATAACAAGTAAAGTAAGAACGGTTGTAGTATCGCTACATTAAAAAACGCTGATAATTAATAATTAATATGGAGAACGTTCACTAGCATAAGCTGTATACTACAACTAACTGCACATCACACGAGAAGACAACTCGCACTCAAACATTTAAATGATTCTCAAACTTTCAAGGTCACAGCGAGTTCACTTCATTGATGTCACACCAAGCGAATCGAAGCTCGAACGACGTGTACATACCACAGTCCATAGTTTTTGTTTCGCAATACATTTCTACACATAAAGTTCGGTCGCTCCTATCTCTACACTCGTTTGGGAGCATCATCATTTTTTGAATTTGACTGCCATCATGAGTTAACAGGGGTTACCGCGCATCGTCTACGTCTTCTTCATTCGTATGGACTTCTGGGCTGTTGAGGTACTTGCATGGCAAGGCTTTTCAACTGCGCGGATCGACTGGTCCAGCGACGCTGAACTTTCGTCATCCCACGTCGCGTAAGGCAATATCCATGGGTCGTCGTGTGAAACTAGTCTCTGGCGCTGTCCTTCTCTCAGGCAGTGGCATGCTCAGTTCAACGGACTTTAGCTTGTCATTGAGTCCTCCAGTTTTCTGTTGATACACTCACCTTTTATTCAACGTCTTTTTTATACATCCGTTATCGTTACAATTCATCTTTGGTGTTAATATATTTTGGCTATTTTGGTTTGAGTTGATTTCCCTTGTACTCTTTCAATGAACGCGATCATAAATTGAATAATCCGTGTAGCGGCTTGCTAAATTCAATCGAGCTAGACGATCGGTGGTAATCACAGACGTTGCGTTTTATGAGAGGCCTTCTTGGCTCGCGGAAGCTTGATGTTGCGAGCAGAGATTTTGCTATCTGCAGCACATTTCGTTTTGGCTAACACGGTTAATGACAACGCAACCGACGAATTAGTAGCACGTGCGGACATGGCATTGGAAACTTCTACTTCACAACGGGTGTATGTCGTGACCACAACCGTTTCCGCATCGACCACTACAGTTCCAATAACCGGTGGCAATCTAAAGTTTTAATGGAAAAGATTTACCGCCTTATGGAACATAAGATCACGCAAATCAACGAGCAGAACAGGCACCAACTTGGAAGCCGTGCACGATCTAACTCTCGTGGTCCATCAAGGTGGTGTCGGTGCCACGGGAACTTTCGTCATAAACTGAAGTGCACCTAGCCATGCACACTCCCAAATCGCCAGACATCACTGTCCAACCGGCAGACCACCCAGTAACGGCGACGGCTGTCGCCTGCCCAGTAGGCACCAATCGCCGATTTTTTATTGAGGTTCAATCGAACGGCTCAGTGTTATTCTACTGCAACCGATTGATCGACTTCATCGTGGCCTGACCTGGTAAACTTTACATGCCACGAATCAGTCACATCAAAACTTTCAGGGGACTAATGGTCACTGCCAACCTCGGTGTCCGACGACGTTCCCAATGCATATTACTGCATGCCGACGTTAAGACGCTACGAAGTGGTGGTGTTTAACGTAAATTATGGAGTACATTTTGTTATAACTCAATCCAACTGCACACGAACGCGAATAACTGCTACGAACAACGGTGAACGAATAACGCGAATAAAGCCCTATCACGATTGGTCACCCCCAAACCGCGATCGAAAAGAACCAATGAGAACACGGACAAAGCAGACTCCGACCAGCGATGTATTTAGCAACCAGACGCTTTGCGAATTTACGTGAGAAACTGGTCTGTATTTATAGAAAATCGTTGACCTCGCTGTGGCGAGACCGCGCGAAGAAATATTTGAATCACACGCCGAAGCATATCTCAGTAACGGTTGGTTATCCGATTTTTGACAGCAGAATCGAATTCTACGGGTCAGGTTTACCCTGGTTCTAACACATTCGTTTTCCATTAAATGGGTCTTACTAAAAGCCAGTAAGATGAAAGAACAGGGGTGATACTACAGAAAAAGAAACGACGAAAAAACATTTTGTAAAGCAATACTTGAAGCGCAAACAAACACTAGAAGGTTACATGATGAGCCTTTATATAATTTTTGTTCGCCAGATACTTATTTGCTTTTGATATCACAGGTGACGCGTACAGCACGGTGGGTGGAGAGCACACTCCCGTCCGCCGTTGCAGCAGTGGGGAAAGCCTACTTCCCATCTTCTCCTCGAGTTTTGGTGGGTTGGGAAGCTCGCTCCGAAAGTACCACCATAGGGACGCATAGACAATTCCGGATATTGCAAGCAGACCTACCCCTCTTCAGGGTTATCAGCTTTCTTCGATGTGACATACGTAGCTGTTCTTGAATACGTTGGCCACCACACACACAACCCACGGTAACTTCAACGACCCTAGCTCTTTTTCTTTTGCTTTTGTCGAGGGACTTCAAACGTGAAGCCCTCTAGGGGGAACGTCTGTAGAGACACTCTTGGTTGGCCACGTATTACGACTAATTTGCTGTTTATTTTGGCTGTTGACAATATTGAAATTGTTTGGTTGCATGTCCGTATTATCTCGTTTGTTCGACCTCCGAAGTCACAATTACACTTGCAATTTCCGGCTGCTGGCTACTGGTCTGTTGCGCTTTGTTTCTGTTGTGTTTTGCATACATCTTACTTTCCCGGGCCCCTTGCAATAAACGTCGTTGTCCCATAATCAGTTTTCCTGGTTTAATTATTTTGAAGAATAGGCACGATTCTAAACAAAAACGTTCCAGTCCTTTACACCATTAGACTATCCCATAGTCACAAAGATCTCACAGCCGCCGGAACGCCTATTGATACTGTAGCCACGGAATTGCACGAGCGGTTAGCTGTGCAAGCAAATTGGTGGTGTTTTGGACATACCTGACAGAGTATGTAGCGTCGTGTACACTAATTTCTACTTCATACTTTTATTGTTATTCATGCCTTCTCATCTTCTTCAACCTCGCATGTACACATGATGTTTGAACGAGGCTAAGAGATACACAGAGTAATCAATAATTTGATATATTACACACTTCCGAGTTCGCGAGTTCTGCCTTCTGTCCACGTTCAGGGTCGGTGGCGTACAAATCCTTGGAAGATTTAGAATTCAGCGGAATCAACCGTTTAGTTAGGCAAAATTTATTTATTTATCTGTCGTTGGATTTACCTCGGTCGTGACATCAAGACTATCTGGGGGACACACGACAGAATCCTCATTTGGTGTAGTGGAAAACTAAACCAACGTGCCTCCACGAACTATTGTGAGTTATTTGTTTTCCTTTTCATCAGATTTCGTCTCCCAATTCATACCTGAGTTTCCATATACTGTTTAGGTCCACTACAAGTAATTCTGTTGTAGGTGAGAATGATCTTACTCAAAGCCAGTAAGATGGAATAACAGGAAAGCTAGCGTTTAATTCTTCACAATAAAGTACACCAGCAGTACTGTTCAGTGTTGCTACAGTTCACAAGTGAACTTATAGCGAACGAATTTGTCAAAAGACTGGAGGAAATCAGGCGTGACACAAATTTCAAGTCCATAAGAGTGTTCGGTGACAAGACGCCACTCCAAAGGGAAATATTGCGAGCCAATATTTTTCGAGAAAAGAACACAGGCAGCAATCTAATTGATCTGACTGCAGATTTCGACTGCTCTACGAGCTCTCTGAACTCGCAAGTTACGCCTGGAAAAGCCGTCGCGTCGCCGGTTCAGGTGAAAACTGAAAAACAAACCGGTTCTTCCTTCGATGACAACAGGCGCATCCAAGTTTCCGCAACGAAATTCAAAGCTATTTCTAAAACACATCCCCTAGACCTCAACGTCACACTCTGTCAACCGAGTTCTTAACTAGAAATAGTCCTAGATATGAGGCATACACGATTACCCGGAGCACTGAGAGAAGCAGCTTGAATGCCCCTGATAATGACGCGGCTGCGCGAGAAGGGTGATCCAATTCTTATTAGAGGAATTTCTTTTCGATATATATGGAGTAATCGAAGATACCAATAGCAAATCCGAAACACCAGAACAATGCTCTGAATCAACAGTAAGGCCTGCAAGGTGCTTACCAGAGAACAGCATGTCGGATTTGCAATATAAGAGTAAACAAAAAAACATTAATCTGGATTTCAGAACCATATACTCAGAAACAACGCTTCCTAAGCAAAACTGCACAATTTGCCTCCCACTGCTTCCAGGTCAACCTACTACTATACTAGGGGTCACGGTTACCAACCATTATCCAATAGCTCCGTAGTACCTCATTCTCTTAACCAAAATTTGAGTGCTACTAAGAACCAAGTTCCCAATATATATAACTCTGTAAGTGCGTCATCAGCTGATCATATCAACAACACAAATGTATGCCAAACCTGTCCATTTTTAGTGCACCCCCGATATTTCATCAACCGCCAACTGGCACCCCTGTCCTAGTCCCACTCTGTCATCCTGTCATAATGGCACTCTTCCAAAACCTCCTATAATGGAGCCAAACTTTTACGTCATTCACTCGAATATGAGAAGATCGGTACATTACTTAGATCAGGCCTTTCCAGTTAGTATTTCGCAACACACTGCCCCATCTGTCATAAAGTTCTTTAGCAGTTTATCTGCTGTATCTGACAAAAAGAATCCCATAAGTTTATCACCAATGAACGCAAGATCGTTCGTTAGTAGGATGCAAATTTCCAAACCCTTTGTCTTTCTTCTAATCCCCATATCATTTTCGTGAATGAGAAGTGGTACTCTCCTGACACCGCATACAGTCACATGAGCATCGTCGGATATTACATGTTTCGTAGGGATCGTCTCACTGGACTAGAAGGTGGATGCATCATTTACCTAAAAAAGCAATTTTCCGAAGTAACACTTGGTGAGTCTATTCTTCATAAACTCAAGGACTCGTTGTGGTTAATGGTCTCTATTGTTTCTCACGATCTACTTATGGGATGCATCCACAGACCGCCTGATGCTTCTAGCAATAGTTTGATTGACATTGTGGATATAATGAATCATGTGTCCAACATGCCTTATAAACACCAACAGGCGGTGACTTTAACATGCATAATATCCCCCTGGACCTCATTTTCTGCTCCAGCACAACAGGCCAACTTCTTTTCATGCATTCAACTGAATGGTTGGAACCAACATGTCCTAACGCCCACCCGACAGAGGCGTATATTGGATCGCATATTTATCACAATTGTTTCATCTGCAGAGATATCTGTTCTACAACAATTCTCATGAAGCGACCATAATGTCGTCAAATGTCTGTTCCATTTTGCTATGGCTACGGAGCCGACACAGTTGTGTCCTACCGTCCGAACAAATTCATCGATTGGAATGTCTTCTTCTCCCTACTAATATCCTTAATTTGGAATACCTTACTTCGCACATCAGACTAAAGCATAGTGGCCGAAGGATCTATTAGACATCTAACATTTTGTGTCGTCGTTTTAGCCCCCATTAAATCCAAACGCGACGGCTCGTATAAACAAGGAGAAGTCCTTAGGGTGGAAGCAACTGACAGGCTTAAAATGCTTGAGTCGAGGTACGGAAGAACACTAGACTTTTCGCTGGTGATGCAAGTGAGCAAAATGTTTGATCACATAGGACGTCAGACGCAACTCCGTCATGTAAACGAAGCGAGACTCGCGCTCCGTAATGAGCAGAGATGCATGAAACCAGTTAAACTGGTGGGATGGGGAAATTCCATGAGGGACCCTGCTATAAGATTTGTTACTCTCAAAGGCAAAACGGTTGTTGATGACCCTATAGCGACGTGCGAAATCCTCAACTCACATTTCGCTGCCTCAGTTAGCATAGAGAGCACCCCCATTACCTGCTAATATTCCTTCGAGAACAGATAAAGTTTTGAGTAATGTTCTATACGATGTTCAGAGTGTCCGTTCACAGTTAGCTACCATTAAGTCCTCGATCCATCCTGGACCAGATGATATTACACCGATGATCATCAAACAAGCAGGTGAGGATATACCCATCCTCTTACTCAATTCGTTCAAACTATCACTTTTATCCAGCACCTTCCTTCCTCAGTAGAAAACCTCAATCATTATGCCTCGTCGCGAGAGTGGTACAAGGCAGGGCGCGGGCAACTATCGTCTCATCAACCACACGTCAAGCTGCTCGCGGACGTTTGAAGGGGTAACGAAGGCGCACATAGTCGAGTTCCTAAGGACACAAAACCTAACAAGCCCTTCACAGCACGGTTTTATTGGTAAACGCTCTTGTATGACATGTCGGCTGGAATTCTTAATCCATATATCGATGTCAGTCGACGCAGAGAACGCGGTGATTATCATACTCTTGGACACGCAAAAGGCTTTTGATCGTGTGCCTCACAAGCGCCTCGTGATCAAAATAGCATATTTCGGCATGCAGTATCCCTTGTATAGCTGGCTGTCCTCACCCGTTGAAGGTCGCACTCAAACAGTTAAAACAGGAGGGCAGTGCTCAACACCAAAACCAGTGACTAGTGGGGTGGTCCAAGAAAGCGTTCTAGGTCCGTTGCTCTTCTTAATGTACACAAATGGACTATGTGATGGCAAGCCCTTCCTGTTTGCTGACGATATCAAAATCGTCCACACATTCCGCCAGCAGCTTAACACCAATTTCTGTATACAAAATATACGACAGGACCTAGCGTCATTGCAGATGTGGTGCAGAACATGGCTGATGTCGTTCTTAGCGAACAAATCGAACATCATCACTTGTGGTTGTAAATTACCCCCATGGCTCCATCTCACTAGATGGTTGGAATATTGATACGACCCCTACGGTCAGATATCTAGAAATACGGTACTTAAAGTCCCATTATTTCTCCGAACGAGTATGCTTCCGGGTAGCAAAACTAAAAGAACAATAGGCTGTGTCAAAGAGACGATCAGTCTACCGGCTGCGAAGGTGACGTTTTACAAAATGTGCGCTCGGTCTCAACTCGGGTATTGCACATTCATCTATTGCTACCTACGCAAGTCTGATAAGCTTGTGTTAGAAAACCTTCAGTGATCATTTACTGAAACCTTACTGGTATATTCTTCGCTCACCTATAGGCAGCGCCGTAAAAACTTGGCACTGATCCGCTTTGTTTGCGCAGAATTAAGTTGAACCTGACACTGCGGTATAAACTCATGCATTCGGACGCCATCACTACAGAGTTTACCATCCACTCACAGCACAGCCCTCCATATAGTCTAAGAAACAAGGGTTCCACTTTGCCAACCCCGATATCCCGGAAAAATATACACGTAAGCTTTTTAATCGTAAAGCATCTTTATGTTTGGAATAAAGTTCCCAATGAAGTCAGAGCCTGTAACAACATTCAGCTTTATAAGAAAGGGTTTGGACAAGTACATCACAATATCAAAAACTATGTCTCCAAACTCTCTGTAGCATCGGATGACCCTTCTGTGTGTGGTCCGGAAAGCATTAATCCGTCAGATGCGTAGTGCGAATACAATCACCTCGCTGTCTAACGCCCCTCGGAAAGAGCCTGCGTGAAAATGTTCGTCATATGGTTCAATCATACGATCATTTAGCATTTGTTCTACTGCGCACTCACCAAACCGTTTGAAACCCAACATCTTTTTAATGAAGCGTTTATTCACGTATATGCATTGCTCAAATTGTTAGGAAGTGTGAACTCAGCGCCTAATAATAAGTCCAGCGGAACCACGTCATGTGAGCTCTAGTTATCACACGCACACTTCATGCGGCCTACCAAACCGTCGACTCAATTCTCCGTTCGCCTGAACAAACCCTGAGTGCATGGCAAAATGTTACAACGAACAGCAGATAGGATAATATATTCCAATAATAAAAAACTTCCGCATACACATTGTTTTTCATAATAAATGTTATTGCACCTCACTTCCACATCTAATATCCATTGAGCGAGTAAATCTTTTTACGACGAATGGACGCACGGAGCTTCGTCTTAGCTGAACGGTTCGCGAGATGTTCAAATTTTTGACGTTTTTCGGGGAATTGACTAAATCCTGCGTTGGAATATGCCCAATCGTTCGCTGGATTTAAGGATTTTCCTCCATGCCTTGCCAAAGTTGACCTATTTTGAAATTTTTCGGACGCCAATTTTATTCCCTAATGGCGAAACACTCCAAAGATGTGTTTGGACCTCTCTTGAAAGTGGGCTATCGACTGTAGACGTTTTATTGGTCAATCCGATTAAGCGGATGCCCACTGACAAGGTTGACTGTAACATCTGAGTACACACACCGAAGCGTTAGCCAAAATGCCATAATAGTGGTCAAGGAAATATACATCGAACCTCATCGACCTAGCTAGAATATTTCGTGAGCACTTCCTAGGAAGATTAATCTACAAAATTCGGAACGATTTTTTCAGCGATTTCAGCGATTGATACACGGGTTCGAGGC
>QNGE01007863.1:0-20351 GCA_008508345.1 Paragonimus westermani
ATAGCGCTATCAGAGACCACTTGTACATTTCGTCGAATGAAGGTTTGGTCTCTTTCTTCAACGGCCCTTTGATTCACATGTCTGATAATTGCGTATCTAAGGCGAAAGCAATTTGGTGCGAATGGCGCTAAATTCAGGGCTTTTAACTGAGCAAGCCAAGATCTGGGGTTATTCTCTCCGAGGGTTGCAAACGGTACAGAAATGCACCGACCGACGCGTCTGACAATTCGTGAGGTTGCGCTCCCATTTTGAAGGGATGCACAATGAATCGATTTTCGTAAAACGGAATACGTTAAATGTATACAGAATGGCACCCGAGAGTTATACAAAATGTACACCTGTGAAAAACAAATTATTCAAACAGGCTCAGCAAGTTAATGCTTGTCGCAGTTAGCCGCTTTTCCCCGGGTACGCAATTATCAGATGTGAAAAACAAAGAGCCGTTGAGGAGACAGACCAAATCTTCATTCAGCGAATTGTGCAAGTGGTCTCTGATAGCGCTATAAACGGCACCGACACTCAAATTGGCTAGAGAGGCTGGAGGCCAGCCGTCGAAGAGCGAGTAGACCGGAAGAGTGTGACACGTGCGCGTTTCGGGTTCGCGCCACAGCCACATGACATGCTAACAAACANACAAACAAACGGACAACATGCATCATGCGAACTTTCCTAATAGCCTTGGTAAAATGTTCAACTATGAGTTTTGGAAGTATTTACAGATCATACCGCAGGCAGGCCAGGAAAATCCTCAGGTCACTAAGCGCATCATTCGCTAATACGGCATCTTTTTCTCTTAAATGTTGTGCAGTTATTCTTCTTCAAATGTGTTATATCTTTGTCGATGTAGTCCACCATTCTTCATCAACACACGACTGCACCCAAGCCTCGGAGGTGATATTTGTGTAGTTGTGACAGCCGGTACGTTTTTCGTCCGGGTACTAGCTTGAATAGTGGGTCTACTTCACGTTTGTCAGCTTTTTTGAAACATAAGCGGGTACTCGACACATTCGACATCGTAACGTCACTTCAAAGTCACGCTATCTCTGTTGTTCTCGCCTAGCGTATAGACTGTCGGACCCGAGTGTAGTGACTATAATAAATGGTGTATCTGATAGTAGCGTCCATCTTCACGTTCTTGAAGGTTTTGGTTTCTTTGCCTACTTCTGCTTTAGTCTGGTTATCAGTTTTGTAATATACGTTCCAGGGCTAGAAACACAATTCGCTCCGTTCCTCACTAGCCTGACGTGTTCTCGGTGCACTCTATTTTCCAGGATCGACGCCAATGCACGGAGTCAACGCGTTGAGTCTGTTTTTCCTTGTTTGCCGGCTTTTGATAGTGAGTACTGACTGGATATTATTCTGTTGGTTCAGTTCCAACGCGAGTGGTGTTGGACCGTTAATTCGTAAATGCTCCCCTTTAGAGAAACGACTTGCATGATGTATTGCTTTATACCATTCAACAGTGTCACATTCCCAGGGAAGATATACTTATATCGAATGCGAAACCTTGTGGCAGTGAACTTATTGGCGTATCTGAATTTGCCGGAGTTCAGCACTTGATAATCTTGAAATATTTCATCTACATTATGCCGGATTTCATGTTGTTTAATCCACATCTCATTTATAGTTCAGAAATACAGGTGGCAAGTCCTCGTTTGCGGTGGAAATCATGAACGATGGAAGTGGAATTGTTCGGCGCATGTAAAAACCTGCATGGAGTGCAGAAAGAAGAACATTTCGCTAAGCAGTGCAAGTGAGTATCCGTCAGACCGACCAGTGAGGAGGCGGAGTTCCTGCATATGCTGAATGGTTTTCCAGATGCACCTGGATCTAGGGGGGGTTATACTGAACTCTACATCGAAGCCTAACATCGGCGATGTCAAGTGGATCGAATAATCTGTCAATGTTGTAATGGCAAGATAAATTCAAACACCAACAATGCAGCCGTCCAATACACAACCGCGAATGTGGGTTGGGTCGAAATGTAAGTGTCGGGAAAAACATATGTGCCGACCAAAGGTCCGAAATGTGGCGAATCTCGCGTTCAATTTTTGTTGTTGCGGGGAGTTACTGAATACTAGTTATCAAATTGGATGACGATCAGACAACTGACTTTGTGTGTTTTCATGATGACGATTTTTTCATGTGTTAAAAATGGTCCAGCTGGTCGATCAGTACTCTCATATGTTTGATTCTCTTTTGGGTTGTATGCCAGTTACAGTTATTCTTTTTGGAGCCGAGAATGCCGCACCGGTTGCGTTGCCAAATAGGGCAGTTCCATTAGCCACTTTTAATTAAGTTGGAGACGAAGTGAATCTTTTACTCCAGCTGTAATCAGTCGCGCCAGTGGATGGGCCTACCGATTGACTCAGTCAGGTTGATTAGCGCTGAAGAAGTCCGGTGACACTCTTGTGTCCACTTCCACTAGGTCAACGAACGCTGTACTCTGGACACATATTGCCCAAATTAACGCGGACTCGCGTTTTCAAATGTTGGCTTGCCCTTCGCCTACCGGCAGCCGGAGCGGGATGAAAAATCTAGCTGGCCAACCAGGTTTGGCACCCTTCCTTAGCGTTTTCAGTGGCCGCTCTTACCTTCAGGATCAAAACTGTCGAACGAAATTCTCCAGAAGTGTCTAACTCAGGCGCCCGATAAACTCGAATGGAAGACTTATACCGTCGGCGTTGTGGTCATGTGCGCAAGGAGTAGCCCTAGTACGAGATAAGATACTTTGTCAAGCAACACAAGAGACGTTTCATGGCTGCCTACTCATGTCTGAAGGACTGAAAGTCGATCCCAACAAGGTGAATGCGGTCCAGAACCTGCCGCGCCCGATGACGCCAAGGCAGCTTCACGTCATAGTAGAACAACCAATTGGCTGAGTTTATACCTCCAGTTTCGACAACCTGCACACAAAGGAGTAACGTGGATATGGGGCGAAGCTCAGTAGCCGAGGTCTGACAAGATAAAAGGTTACTTTCAATGGTGGCGGTATTGGCGTATTATGACCTTGAGTTTCCTCTGGTAATCTAGTATAACAGCAGTCAGCCAGGTCTTGGAGCTATGCTATTACAGGCAAAGGGACCAACTGGCTGGAGAAGCCGGAGCCCTTCGACTGCGAACGAAACTATACACAACTCGAAAGGGAAGCGCTGGCAATGGCCTTTGTTTTGAAACGCTTCAGCGCATTCACATCAGGGAGAAATATACTGATACACACAAACCAAGAAACTCTGATAACAGTAGTGACGAAGCCACTGAACTCTGCGCCTTGGCTATCACAGCGGGTGATGATTAGGCTACACTAGTACGGTCGTGATCTAGTCTAATAGCCCGGAGAACAACTGCACATTGCTGATTCTCTCGTGCTTATATACCCAGTGCTCTGATGGAGGATTCTGAGTTCGAGATGATCGCATCAGTGGACTACAGGATGGTTCCGGCGGACAAGATCGTGGGGCTTAAAGGTGCGACGATAAACGAAACAAGTGCTTCAGAAGCTGACTCGAATTATAATGGGTGGCTAGCCACAAGAAAAAAGAAACCGGCCCGGGGAAATTATATTTTTTACCAAGAACCGCAATTGGTCTGCCCAAGAAGAAAGAATAGGGTTCAAAGGGGGGAAGATAGTCATCCTGAGGAATTTGCATCAGTTCCTTAAATGAGTCCATTTGGCACCTGTCTGGGGAGCACAGAAACCTTACGTTTGGCCAGGTATGTCTAGTAGAGTAAAGGAGTAGGTAATGAAGTGTGAACTTCACAGAAGTTACCATTCGAGTCAAGAGAAGGAAACGACGCTGATGAAAGAAATCCCGGAAGGATTTGGCAACTAGCTGCGGCCGACTAATTCACACACATTGGGACACAGTAACTGGTCACCATGGACTATTTCTCGAGCCACTTTGAAACCGATTGGCTGAGTAGTACCACCAGAGGTGAAGTTGTCAGAAATTTGCCCGTTCGTTTCGTCCGCTACGGCGTGCCGGAGGTGTCATTCCCTGATAATGGCCCTCAATTTGTGTACGCTCAATTTGAAGGGTTTGCAGACCAATGGGAGTTTCAACAACAACCATTCAGCCCATACCACAGTTAGTCAAACGGGAAGGCCTAAGCGGCACCTAAGACTGCCAAACGATTATTGCAGTTTGCTTGAGAGTCAGCGGAAGATCCACATCTAATGCTTTTGAAAAGAGGATACATTCCGCACAAGACCACTGGATACAGTGCGACGGAATAAATATTTGCGAGAAGGACGCAGACAACTTACCGAAAGCAGCTGAACTATTACGCTATGGCACACAAGGCAAGTCAAATATTCAGAACAGTCTACCTCACAGAATGCGAGAAAGGTGTAATATAATCGCGAGGCCGAAAAACTTAATAGCCTCAAGCCAAGGAGCGAGGTGTGGGTCCAATATGTCCCTGAGAACCTGAAACAGTGGTTACGTGATGTGATGGTCAATGATCATGGGCATAGACCTTAAGATGTTCGTGCGGACGGGGCGGTAATAGAGGGGGATGTGTGTATTTGAAGGAGCAGCTTTCGACGGAAAGAGAGACTCGTGCTTCAAGCCATGAGAATTCACCACAAACAAGAAGTGGAAAAACTTATCAAGAAGGAGAGGATGTAATTACTTTGAACCGGGGCGGTTTCTTGGTTGGAGGACTTTCAGCCAATCAGTGTACGCACGCAAACTGCTACAGACGGACTTATGATCAGGCTAGCGCCAGCCAATCACAGACGGCTATTGGCTGCTGCTGAATGCGTATCTGTTTCAAACAGCTGAGCTGTTAGATGCAAGGTCATGGACCAACACAGCAACAAACTGGCCGATCAAAACATGAGGACGCCTGTCGCTCAATAGCAACCGCAAATACTGTTGTTCCCCCATAAAAAGGTGCCGTTTTTCTGAACAACTGAAATTGCTTAGTGCTGCTCAGACTCCCATTCTGATTTTTCTCGATTAGGTAGTTCAGTGTGCGATGCTCGTCCAATCCTACTTCAAGAAATCCAGGTGTCTATGGCCTTCCCTCATATTTTTTGGCGTATTATACATTGCTTTTTGGGTGTGTCCCGCAATTTCCCCATTTTCTGTCCTCTCCAGAGTGCATTAACGTATGCTGCTGTCGTGGGATACTCCTTGCATTATACTTCCAATAGCTTTGTTTTCAGCTTGAGCCATCATACTGAAGTCTTTTTATTTACTTCTAAAAGGTGAAAGTTTTAGCGTATCTGTTGGCCAACCCGCGTTAGCCGGCTGGACACAAAGACCTCATTCACACACCATCGGGTTTTATTCCTCCGACTGCCCTTTAGGGACAGGGTGTGTGTGGTTCGAACCACGAGTGATACAGCACAAGTTGCTTGTCGTGATGGCTAGGTGCATGCGTTCTTCGGCCTCGGTAACTGTGACAGGCTAATCCAAAACGGATGCCACTAACCCCTATAAGCCCTACATACTTTAACTTGATGGTTGACTTCTTCGTGTCAATTTTGTAGACCGATCGGTTTACATTCTATGTAGGCGGTTTGTGGGTTCTGTTGGCATAGCTTGGGATATTCCCGTGTTAGTAACAGGGCCCAAGCACAGGGAATGTATCCAGTTGCATAGAACATATGGTTCTGGCTGCTGTCGGAAAATACATTGAGCGTAGATGGAGTGTGGTCGTTTGTGCGAGGCCTGAGCCTCATAATCTCTCCTGTTTTCAATCCGTGAGCGTGCCAATACTACACGTAACCATTAAGTTGTAATCGTTTCTTCTGCCGAAGGCCTCCTACCCTTCTTTTTAGTTCCACAATGAATACAATTTCCGATTCTTATTATGCCGACCATAGTTATTTTTCAACTGTGCTTGAGTCTTGCCATTCATCTCACCTTTCCGCGACCCTTTGCATACACCTAAACGTTTGTTCCGATGAATAAGGATACTGAAATAAAATAGAGGTCGTCTTCGAAGTCCACAAATTGCTAGACTCCGTGGAACGCGAGAGTTGTCTAGTCAGTACCGCCATTCTGTTTTGTGCTACCTTTTGAACGTTAGGTTGCCACGTCCACTAACGTGCGGGTCAGTGGATTGGTGTAGGCACCGCAGTTTCACTCTTGGTCGAGTGGTGAATCTACCTTGTCACTATATTTTGGAATGCATTTCCTAGAGTGAATGTTTCGGATGCTGCTGTTTGGAATAGCACATATAAAACCCATTATTGTTTGAATTCTCAGGGCCCACGGGATTTTTCGTGACAACTCGAGGTTGCTCCAAGAGTTCCCCCTGTTCATCACCTCAGAGCTCTAACACACTTTTGTTGAAGTCTACCCGCCTGCACGACGAGTGATCGGTTGAATCGGGTCTACTTGCAGAATCACTCGTATTCTCCTCATGGCTTGCGGATCGTGGCAACATAGGCCCAGTGAATCCTGGGCTTAGGAGCCATCGAGCATACTGTCCTGTCTTGCTGCCGGTCGTCCGTCGGGTTCATGCGTCGGTAGTATTCCACTTATTTTACTGCGGTGTCATCCTCTGATATTCCTCTTGGTTTACTTGATCGTTAAAGATTATAAACTGGTTTCAACCGTACACCGAAATGTATATCCGAGTTCATTGAATCATTTTCCTCATGTTCAGTGGTTTTCGAGTGCGGGTAGTTTATGTCTTTTACACTGTATCCTGTTTCGTTTCATTTGTTCCCCACGTGCATCAAAGAATTCAACACAAGTGCTTTCATTTTCTGCAGTCTTAAAAAACTTCGGTTTTCTGTGCTAGATATATGGCATAGCGACTAAAGTAAAATATGGTTTGGATAAGTTTCTTCCGCTTCCGAACCGCCCTTTCTGTGGCACATTAAACCTTGTTAGCGGCATCTTCTTAGACTAGCTAACCGACTGCAGTCTGCCAAACGTGATTTCTTTTTAAAAATTTACTGGTCTGGAAATTGCATTCTGGTTAACTTTTCCATTGGTTAGGGTTGAGCAACAAGGAGGTACCCAGTTATTTTTTGTTACTTGAGAGAGGCAGTGGGCAAGTCTCCCTAGCCAGAGTCTATGTTGCAGGAGCTATGGATGCAACGACCTCCACCATATACACGGGGAGCATCATCCATGTGAACTTGGCACCGGATTCGGCTGTCCCAGCACACGAACGTTTTAGAGACACAGTGCCCTTGCCAGTGGTTTGGTAAGCAGTTGGTAGCTGCAGTCTCTCAGATAGCTTGGAGGCCACGGAAGACACCGGAATATTCTCCGTGCGTAGGACACTTGATGACAGCCTGGGAAAACCTGTCGGTTTTGACGTAGACTGGCGACCCTGGTGACAGAATTTAGAGACCGGAGCTGCCAGTTGAATTCCCATGACATGTCCGATCGCAACCTAGAACGAGATCATCTTGGTACAGCGGGAAATGTGATGGAGATGTTACACAGTACTAGTCATCGGGTTGCTGCTGGAGTATCAAACGTTCAGAAGTTGCATGTTGTTGTGTTATAACCACGACAGTCGCAAAACAGTGATGAGTCAGTCGTTTTCTTCTAGACTGAACATCTTAATCGGCACGGGAACAGAGGTATATTAGACAAAAAGTCGTGGACTGAGTCCGGCATAACACACCAACACCGCAGCTTGTGCGCCCATTAAAACTTTCGGCTGTCGACCGTTGAACCCTGATGTTCGTCTTTATTCTCGCTAGGTCTCCGTTGTAACTCACATTATTCCCTCAATCACAAGCACCGAATTCCTGAAACATTTCGAATTGCAATTTGGCATGCATTGATTTTCCTTAACAGATGCATCAAAAGGAATGTACGTGGTCGATAAACCGTGAAGTGCGTTTGTTATCGGTCAAATATGATTTCAAACCGTATTTTGTGAACCCTCTGAAGCTTCTGGCCGCAGTTTCACGGCAGATCTAGTTTGCCGTCACGCTTGGCACCCCAAACGGTGGACGGGGGCTGGCGCCTGTGTGGCAAACATTGAACATAAAACAACGCAACCAATCTCCATGTGTATAGTTTATCGCATCTAGGAACTGAGGACGAACCCATCCGAGTGGTAGATGCTCGCCAAACCAGACCTGGTACGTGCCTATACCCAAAGTCCAGTTGCCTTGGTGACATTTACAACAGTCGTGGTGAAATCGTTCGGACACTTGGCATTTTACGTACGACGCTTGGTGTTAGCATTGCCACTCTATGTTCCAAACATCTTGTTCACAGTTCATGCCATGATCTAAAAGGTTTTTACCCGTAGATTGGTGACATCTCGGTTAGTACTTCGCCACATGAAGATCATTGGGCTCGTTTACGTTCTCTGCTTACTCGTTTGTTGTATTATGCCGTGGAGGTCCATTCAGCCAATTGTTCTTTCGAATTAGTCTGCATGACTTTCTCAGCTCAGAATGTTTATGAAAGTAATTGAGGTGCTCATTGACAAATGGCAAGCAGAACTGCACCTCCTGGAGACCATATCGTTCAACCAACCCCGTCATTTGGTTAATTTTAATCGCTGTTCCGTTCCTCATTGAACCCATCGCGTGCAACCGCCCATCGCCATGCTTGAAGATAAGTCACGTGCACTTTCGCTATAAAGCTGCAGCACAGGAGATTGCTACGACTTCCAGGACAGCCATCGTGAATACGGCAGTGGCTTCACACTCTCGTCCATCTGACAGTTTGACCTTGAGTTCGGGTGTGTCAGCCGTAACTTTTGATGTGGCCTTGTAATAGTAATGCGGTGACGATAGATGCCTGCTCGCCTTTTGCTCTGCCTGTGCAATCAACTGAGTCCTCACAGTCTGTAAGCCACTGAAGTACCTCTAATCTCGGAATCCAACGAGAATTCCTCGAAGGAGGCTGTATCACCGGGCCACACAGCTCAGCGCGTGACCAATATTCGTAGCGTTTACTGTATCCTGGGCTCGTCAGTTGACGCTCTCTTGTGCACCAGTGATACAACGAGCACGACGCACAGTCCAGTTGATCTCACAGCGCATATAGCGACACAGGTGCGAGACCTAGAGATGGAGCAACTCCGCTGGTTGAATTACAGTGAACCCAAACATGTCCCCATTCATCCGTCCGGCGGGGTTATTTTTGACTCTCCAAAAAGTATACTCGGCCGATCAATCCCTCAGCTTTCCGCCGCCAAATTTTTGGAACAACTCACTACCTGTCTCATCTTGGTCATGCGCTCAGCAGCCAAGATGGTCGCCGGGCGTACTGTCTGACGCAATGTCAGTCGCAACATCCGCAGATGGTCCGAATAATGCATATACTGACAGCAGCCCAAAACGCATTGTCATGCGTCTGCTCCACTGGACAGATTTGCAGTCCTGTTGGGTGCATCAACCATGTGCATTTTGACCTGGTGGGACTGCTGTTACAATCCACTGGGTGTGCGTATATTTCAACGCACGTAGACATGTTCAGACGATGGTTGGTTGACACACCAGTCCCAGACTGCTGGCCAGAAAGAAACGACATTAACCTTTTGCAACCTTCGGTAGCCCGGTTTGATTGTCCGACAATAGTGACCACTAACAACCGGTCACATTGTAATGCGGCACGCGCATCACCCCTCAGTGCGCTTAAATGTATTCGAGTTCGCACCACCGTTTGTTATTGGACGGCAAACGGACAAGTTAGACGTCTTCTTCGGCAACCAAAGTGTTCTCCAACATCTGGCAGCTAACTTTTGCGGCAAGCGATTCTGCAATTGGTATCACTAGGTGTCCAATACACCTGAAAACCGATTTTTCCCTTCATGTGTGTTCGTAAAGGATTCTCAGAGGTGTACGCGCGACGCAGATCGTCAGCATCGTCTTTGACAACGAGTGTTTAGTTCGGCACATTCGACGACTCCGGCCTACTCCAATATGGGGACAGATGTCGTCGACATTCGTCGAGCCTAGGTTGACAACGTGATCTTAGGATTGTATCCATGTTGTTGCCTCCCTGCAGCCTCTACAGTCACCGTTTCGGGATTCATTCCGCGTGGGCAGAAAGTGAGTGATAAATTTCGCCTTTGATCTCAACGGAAAACGCGACGTGACGTCAATCAACGGAATAATACCACAGTGTAACTAGTTGCCTGGAGTAGGAACTGCCACAAAACGTGTACCCCCCTTCAAAAAGTACTGTACCCGTTAGCAACACGGCTTCGATCGTGGTCACAATCTAGCCGGCATCAATGCTGCAAAACAACTCGAACCGGCGTAGTCGGGTGTTACGGAAGACAGTGTGATTTATACAGCACACAGATGTCCATCGCACGCAGTTTCTTTTGTCATATTTTTTTGCCGGGTCAGTTCTAGGAGGCCTACGTATGACGATTTCTTTTAACAGAGGGTTTATTAAAAACCTAAACCCAATTTTCAGACATTCGTCGGAGAGGGTTCCCAACGAGGATGCTGTTTTTCAACGAGGAGCACGGCAGGTTTTATTCACTGTGAGTTCTTCACAAAGCGGTGTTATACACTGCGAGAGACGAACGGAAACCTGGAATCATTCAAAGAATTCTACAATGAATCGCGATTGATGGACTCAGTCAAGACTTTCGTGTTACAATGTAACACATCCGAATCAGCAAACATCTTTATTGCACCGTCGACTGGAAACCAAATTCCCCAGGCCGTCTCTTACCCGAGATTATTACTCTTCCGAATTTTTCACTTCAGATCAATCTTAAACGTTTTAATTTACGCGCTTGCTGTCAAAGCATGCTGTGGGGCGGAGGAAACCGGAATATCCGTGCTCGTGATAACGGTTTCGGTCAACCAAATCACTCACATTTTCAGAACTATCTCTCAATTTGTCTTCTATTGAGGGTGATTTTCAGACATTTAATTTACCACCGATTATGCTTAATTATGTACTGTCATCTGCACCCTTTTTGTTGTGAACATGCGTATGGCTCGCTCAGTGCGCTCACTTTGTTTTCCATCGTA
Source organism: Paragonimus westermani (assembly GCA_008508345.1). Taxonomy (NCBI): domain Eukaryota; kingdom Metazoa; phylum Platyhelminthes; class Trematoda; order Plagiorchiida; family Troglotrematidae; genus Paragonimus; species Paragonimus westermani. The sequence continues at coordinate 10,937 of QNGE01007863.1, forward strand.
TGATCGTTTCATCTCAGTGCTCAATTCCTTGGTTGCACATCAATTTTATTGGTGGGCAACACATCTCTTAATAATTTACTGCTTTTCTCGATTAGTCGTCTAGGTTTGATTGACTGAAATCGGACCCGGTAAACTCACTCAACAAGATTTAAAATCTGGATCGTCGTCGGCTGAAGAATGTCACCGCTGCAATTGGTCATCATAGGCGAATGAACGGCCATAATAAATGCGGTCCTCAGGGACAGCCCTAAGTTTGTTCGCCTGACAATGACACGAGCCTGAGTTTCTTCCATTTCTTCCTGAGAATGACCTTCTATCCCTTCTGGTGGTTACGGTGCTCCACTAACATTGTCCAAATTCACTGGGACGTTATTTGAAACCAGATCTGGAATATGCCACGATCAAACGTGGTTCACGGCGCACCACTTTTTTTGACATTCTGCACAGCACTTCCAACCTCTTCCGGATGCCTTTAGCAGCCTGCTAAATACAAATTGTTTCATTTGGGACTCGGATAATCTGAGTTCTAGACATAACCTTGCGAATCAGACAACATTCGCGGCTTTCATACGTAAGCAAGATACAAATTAGAGGCTTTCCCTGAGGCTAATGGCATGAGACCTAACTCGTCATGCATAAGCGCCATGTCGATAGGTGATGGCATTTTCGAAGGAGCATCGCGCCTAATCGCATTAAAAATTAATAACTAGTTGAAACGCTGGGTCTGCCATCGAGTTTTTCTGACCAGTGGCAACTGAGTTCTGTTAACCCCCTCTGGTATTCCAAGTAGATGAACAAATCACGGGGATGCACCCCAGATAAGTGTCACCGTTTCCCCATCACGGTGCATGCTGGGTATTTTTAGACGCGTGCGGTGTACGCATATGTACGTAGCACTTTTGCACAAGCAACCTGGAAGTCTCCTGATTTTTTAACTTGGTGGTGTCTGGACAATTTACTGAAGAACGCTCTTCACACTTTCTGATGAAGTCTGCGCGAGCCTTCCACAGAATGTCGTGCACTCCTCTCTCATATTCCTTCTGATGATGTTCTGATGCGGCACGATGCTGATTCAGTGAAAGCAAGTGAGTTGGCTGGAACAAATTATCCGATCATTGTACGGGATGGAATATGGTGCCAGTAAGTGAAATGCACAAATTTTCATGTCATTTGAAGTTGTGGTTAAGGTCACCCCACCGAAGCATGAGAAAAACATTCCTTTTACCAGAGTTTCTGAATCGCATTTTGCACGAAATAAATCGCTGTCACAAGTTACCATCCTTTGTCTGCTTGAATATTTTTGCCAAGGGTTACCAAAAGCGGCCCTCCAAAATGGAAGAATTCAGATGGAAAGTTTTTGCCTACTGTGAAATTATCGCACTTCTACTGTTTACTATCCTAACCCCTGTATCACAACGTTGAAGGATTGTTAAATAATCCCTTTTGAAGTCGCCTTCTTCATAACATCTGGCGGCGCGGGCGTATCTACGCACAAGTACATATGTGGGATAGTGGCCGTTGGCTAGCCACACCTTCGTGTCCTCTAGGTGTGATAAAGTGCACAAACAGCATCGGATCGGTTGCAAATCTTTGGCCAGACAAAATACATCATGTGAGTCCGTGAACGGACAGCTCAATCGAAATTATTGACAAGTGGATGGTGTGCATATATATATATATTAGTACTAGCTGTGACACTTATTTGTTCATATCACGCTACTTGTTCAATCTTGTTTGCCAGTTTGTTGATTTTGCACTTCAGGCAGTGACTGAAGGCCAAATACGTTTTTAATTGCTCTAATATACCAAGGATTATCGCCCTATTCAATACAATATTCCCCAAAAGATTACCTGGACAAGTCAGTGAGCAAAGTTTCACACTTTCAGATTTTCGAAATATTGTGTTGCCTACTTGATTCACTTCGTAAATTTCTTTCAGTGAACACGCTAGACAATGCCCATAAGTGCACATTGAGCGTACACTACAATACCAGCAAACCGGGAAGGTTTTTCGCCAGAAGCGTACAGCTAAACCTAATGTTAGTAAGGCACCGATGTTCGCGTGCGGTTTGGAGGCGGATATCTCATAGAATGGCTAACAACCAGTTTGTCTGAAAGACCTGTATCACTTTATTCAGAACACTACCAGTCCCTTGACTTTGTATCGATATTGGACTGTCATTTCAGGACTGATCTCTACGCATCCGCTCTTGTCCCTTTGGAACAGGTAGCATTGATAAGCATCAAGAAACGATTCGAAACGAAACAAGGCAGACCTCTCACGTTGAATGGGGCATGGTGGTAGGCGGTCGACAAACGTCGATAACATTTCATTGACGGTTGAAACGGAGCATCGGGCAGGAACCTTTCCAACATTCACGAAGGCCGACCATGCCTAAAACAAATCCTAAAGACAGTACGATTAGAAACGCGACCTACTGCTGGGGATGCGGGCATCAGGTTGCTTGACCCGGTAACACGCTGTCACGGGCGACCTGATGAGAAGTTTTTCCTGCTATGGCCATCATTAGCTGACTCATTAGTGAACTGGTCTGTCTGTCACGATCTCGCTGGGTGCCTCTGTTTGACTGTAGAGCACCTCCCATAATTATACCGGCCTGAAGAAAAGTTACCAAACAAATTTATGTTTGCTCATACTTTCGTTCTAGTTATCGCACTGGAGCAAACATCCACTGTTTGTCACGTGAAATCCTGACGCGAGGCTTCGTTTAGAGATACCACCCTTGTACTAATGGTTTGGACCGTCATAGTTGTCAGTGTCTCCCTGATTATCAACACGCAGTGCGAATGCTAACACGTATTAGTTCTCACACTGTTGGTGCCCGGAACTACCTCAGGATTAGATTCGGTGCTCTCCTGACTGAAGTCCGGAACAAATTGCCTAAACGTCTAGTCCCAGTTGCAGTGTAGTTACTATGTGCTCCTGGGCGTATGACCTGCAGGGGAGAATCGAAGGCAACAAATGCACATATTAGAAAAAACATGAAAATTTCCACTCGAAAAATGAGGGAGGCTCAAAAATGCGGAGTGGTTGATGGGCACTGGCAAAAAGTCAGAGAAAGTCTGAAAACCATCACGGTACTTTTTTCTTTGGTCACGTAGGCGCCATTGTACAAATGAACCTCAATTATTTATCAAATAGTCGTATGCCATTCTTAGACTGCCACTAGAGAAGTTTTATTTCGCCACGGTTCATAGTATGCTCACTAAAGATCTGGAGGTGAACGCAATACAACTAAGTTTTGAAGTGTTGATGATGTGGGGAAGGGCTGGATGAGGAACAAGCCACATGGGGACCGGAGATTCAACATAAAGCCAACGAAATGTGACAGCTGAAACGAAAATCCCTTTACCGACAAATCAATATGAAAATGAGGTTGTCGGGGACTTTCGGAAAATTCAGCTATATTTTCGATGGTGAGCTTAGGTCTATTTAATGGATGCTACCTGCTGGACAGCACTGAATATTGTCCTGTAAACACAATATTCATAACCGCAGAAATGGAACGTGAGTTACGATTTTTCATTGTCCATAGCTCTCTCGGCTGGCAAAGCGTGCAGACATGCTGCCACATAACGTGGCAGCGGAGTGAGCTCTACCGCCAGCGGAATTGTTTCAGAATTGCTCTAAGGGAGGCACGTTCGCGGAGAAGTGGAAGTCAAAATGAATGCTCCCACGTGGAGGGAAGGTAAACGGTCCGGAGACTTCCAGCTCGTGATCGACAGTCCTAGCCTCTGTGTCTTTTAGAGTAGCCAGGCGGCTGATGGTTAGTCGTATCCAAAATCGTCTGGGCCGTACTAGTCTCCTCAATAAAAAAGAACACGCATTTTGGCACGGGCGTTTTGGTTGACATAACCTCTGCTCACCAGAAGGTGACAACTAGAGACAGGATTTGAAGGCAAGGCTATAAACTCGACCTTACTTAATTTCAACACAACCGTCTGCTTAACATATTAATCGCTGACGCAGTCCGTGGGCCCATAATGAACAAGATGACAGACTTTCTTCGTGAATGATCATAATCGAACAGCATTCATCGAACTGCCTCTCTGTCTCAAATGATCGGAAATAGGCCCCTTGTTTCTGTTTTCATCAACGATCCGTTGGACTACCTACAATCGTCAGCTCTCGTCCTTAGAAATACACGGAGATATGTAGGATCAAAGTTTCCAACAAGGACTTAGGTGTGGCACTGAAATTAAAGGCGCAACGTGGCATGCTCTTGACTCATAGAAAATCACCTTCGCCCAACTGGTAGATGTCATGACCTTATGCGATGACGGGTATCTTTTAACATAAAGTAGCTGAAAACGAATACCTGGGTTTGTTGGGTCTGACACAATGAAAACTCAGAATTAGGCATCGCAAGCGTTTGTTGAAGCCAGGCGTACGCTCGGGGCCACCCATCGATTCTTCGCGAAAGTGTCGGAGTCGGTTGATTATTTACCTTCTTGTCAAAAGTTTATCCGAAGCTTGAGTGCGATCACCTTGCTGTGTTCATCTACATGAAAAGTGATATATCTAATCTTACACCGCTATGAAGAGCAGCCGCGCATACGGTGGTTGGAGCAAGAAGTATCTTCTGTATTTGGTGGTCGGACCGCCCTAACATGTAGCCCCAGGCATAACTGCTATTTTGTTGTGGACTTGTTACCATGTAGTGAACCTTTCGTGCAACGCGAGAGGAAAACTCTGGAGCGATGTACACTCCCGGTGTAAGAAAATATTTCTGGATCTTCCCCCACCAAGTCTGGAGCGACGATAACGGCGAACTTGCTTAGCTGATAGGCTTTCTGGACTGTTTTTATTTAGGTGGAATGAATTACCAGCGCAACTGCCGATGGCACCCGATGGCCTGTTCTTCAAGCTTCTCCGAGTTGAAAATACGATAGTGCTACAAGAAAAATACGCATAGTGCCCTGTTCATTCCAAAGAGAAGATGCTAAGTGGAGATGGAACAGTAAGTCACATCTTATGCGCTTCCGGTGGATGCCACGTGGTTAGCGCATACAAGTAGAACTTGGTTGCAAGCCTTGCAATATATTTAGAGATCCATCTCGTCAGTAGAGGGTAATATCTGTTTTGCTGCTCACTGTGTACCATAGACCCTGTCAGCCATCCTTTTATAAGAGGAAAACAAAGACAGATTAGAAGTTGGTTGTATGTTCAAGTTGTTCTGGGATCCATTTTGACAACCATCTCCGCCGTTCGAGAACTGTGTACTAAGAAATCCATTACAGACTTTCACCAAGCAGTTACGATTTCATTCTTATATCTGGGGTGGAAGCGGCACTCTCACGACCACTGTTTGACAGCCTCGAGGTGAACCTGAAAAACAGTGGTATTTGAGGTGTTTCAGGTTTTAGGATCTTTCACATATAGCGAAGAGCTCCAGTAGGCTACCTTTTCAGAAATATTTCCACAGAAAAGTAAAAGCAACTATCCTGAGGCACACCCGCGAGGTGGACACGATAGACGAGATTTCAGAGCTAGCCTCAACTTTAAAGTTTTTCAACTTAGAAGTGGTGAATATGTTGCCCCGAACTGGGCAGAACTAATGAGCACTTTCCGACAGCTGCAGAACAGAAAAGTTATTAGTAAAGATAAATTTACTGGTGTAACTTTTAGGGCATGGCGACCCAGCTTTGGAATATGACTGGCTACCGTTGACTCACCTTATCAAGGGGCTAGAGGTGGTCTGCAAAATGTACCTTGATATCCCCAGTGTGACAAATTAACAAGCGGAGAACTGACATTCTTCATAGCGTCGGTCTTAAACGGCTCAATACATCAATAGGTAGGAGTGACCAGAGGTATAATAACACAAAAGAGCTGTGACGGTAGCGGCTAAGTGCGAAATGTATGCGTACTAATGAAAGAGGAAGACGGCTCGACAAAAACGGAATGACTTACTGACCATCAGAAGTCCGTTGTGTGGTATGGGTCTCCTAACACAAAATGAGACACGTACTAGGTGGTAAGTTCGGACGCATTCGAGTGAAAATTATACACGCGGCGCTAGATGGCAGGCTCAAGGTGTAAGCAGGTCGGCAAGTACGTGAAACCAGAATTTTTGATCGTAAAATCACTTCCTCGTCCGACAATCCACCCATTTGGATTAGAAAATGTTGGCGATACTTGCAGAAAATTGTTCGAGTGGAGATAACAACGTGGTATACACAAAAAGTGCAGAGATGAATCAAAAATATTACATGAACTGTGGACATTGCAGTCTGCTTGGTCGCGTTCGAAAGTCTATAGCAAACGTTTAGCTTCATCGACTAACTGCTGAAGTTTCGGAGACCGGGCTTGCGGACAAATAGTTCTCATTCCCAGTGAATTGCAGAGCGATTGACGCAATGTTCGTTCCCGAGCGTATGCAGAGGTGTTGTGATCTCAGACAAACATTGTTTAAACTACGGTAAGTGGAAACTTTTCACTAGCCTTGACGGCAATTCGTAAGTTTGAATGATCGGGTGTACTTTCCAACTCAACTAAAAAGTGGAATGTCAGTATGAAGACGAAGATGTATTTATCGGGACCGACTTCCAACAAACATGGTAGTTTCACTTGTATGGAATGGGGTAACGCCTTAGGTGTAACCCAGTAACTTTCGTGTCCCACCTTGATATTGAAGGTTACTGCAAGTAAATCAGAATGCGGCTTTCAGGTTAAATAAGGCGACAATTTTCGTCCGTTGAGTTCCCGGAGTTTTGGCTCCCCAAACCAATTATTCCGTTTGTCGATGCATAAGCCCTTGTTCACAGCTGCTAGTACACTATTTGTGTACGCCAAAGAAACCATGAAAGGACAGCTCCAAGTACCGAGTGACTGATCGCCGATTTAAGGGAGAACAGGCAGCTAACTTGATGAAGTGAACAATGGCAAAAGCGGCATTAAACATGGCAGGAACACTGGAATACCTAGCACGATTTCGGTGACATCAGCAGCATCGAATATCGCCCAGTATTCGGGTTGTAAGTTCTGACTTTTCTATACTTTATAACCACTCCCCGAACCGTGCTGATTATCCATGGAGGTGGTATGCTCACAAAGGACGCTGTGTTTCGTTCTCTTGATTCCATTTTTGGTGACGTATGACTGCGAAAACCGCGCCACTAGGCATTGCACGTGAACTCCAGGTTGTCCATTGTAGATGGATGTCTCCACACACCGAGCGTAGGGAGTGCTCAGCCCCAAAGCTGTTTGCCCATCGATGTTGCGGCACATTAGATGACGACACGACTGGCGTGGATATATGCATGAACACTGGAGAATAGTGCATGAAAACACATAAACACATGCGGTGACTTCAGGATAAAAACCTGAGACCACCAGCGTCGTCCGGTGGTTGTGGGTCAGATGTCGTCCCTGTGTGACACGTGGGAGAGAGGTGGACATAAGACATTTTCAACACCCGATGAGAAACCAATGTACTTTGTTGACATTCTAAAGACATGTTACATTATTTGTGGGATTACGGTGCTCTACCGTTTGTTGTTGGGAGGTGGCCCAACGTTTTGTTCACTGTCTCAAATAAACCGCACTAAACATCTTTAATCTCACATCGGCCATGGCTACTTTACTTTTTATTGAATAACTTATAAATCCTATCGCTTCTCAACGCACGAACCGTCATTTTGCTTTGACCCAAACGATGGTCATTTGTTTGAGTGTGTTTAATCACATTTTATCCTTTCCCATTATTGAAAAATGTCTAGTTGTCGACCCGTCTATACGAACACATTTCTTGTTCAGCTTTTGAAGGTTTTGCATTCGGCGTGGCAGATTTCATTTTCCTTTGTATAGATTTAGTCGGTGCTGTATCAAATCCGACGCCTTCTCACTAACCTTCCTGAGGTTAAATTACGGTTTCTGCTAATGGACATCAGGGAAGTCCCTTGCTGAATCGCCAGATCAACAGTAGCTCTGCATGGACTTTAACATTTAGCAGCTGATATTGCTCCCTTGGTTTTGAGTATGTCGGCCTCGATGGTAAACATTACGTTCTAATTACCACTCCGATTATCCCCCTCGTCTGCATAAGCCGTGGTTACGGAGGATCGCTTAATGTATTAGTCTTCGTAACGGATTCAAGAACCGTTATGAATGCGCCTACACGTTCTGTTCTCTAGTACAACTGTTTTTACCACCGTTTGGGAAATTCCTCACAAATGTGTTCTATAAGAGGGGCCCTAGAGGATATTGAGCGTGCCGGCCAAAAGCACCGCTGACTTTCGCCGCACGAGCTTATCATTGGAGGCTCGCGGACACATGTGTTGATCGATTGCTACCCAAGTAATAACATTGTGCGCAGTCGTCGACGTTGTCTTCATCCACCCGGGTTTCAAGTGGAGGAATTACATCTTTGCCTGGAGAAGACTGAAAGAAGTGAGTTTTCTCACGTGTGTGATATCCCATGCAGGTTTGATTGCCGCGACCAACAAAACGGTGGCCGGTTTATGTAGTTCGTCTTCGTTGCATGCAAACAGCAAGTTATAGCGTTGAAACAGAAATACGTGGCGGGTTCGGAGCTTTAAAACGTGGAATACTCGGTGGGCTTTCGGTGGTCCGCTAATCAAAATCAATGTTGTCACACGTTAAATGGTTCAGAGCAGCAGACACTGACGCCGGCTTGGTAAAGGACTTACTTACTGTTGAGCCTATTCAGCGCGCGGCTACCGAACTTATCAGCGGCTCAAGACTCCTTGTGTGTGAATTTCGAGGTGAGGCTCGTGACATGTAGCCGTTCGAGTTTCAACTACTCTATAGCGACTCGATTCTGGCACAGTTCTTAAGGATAAACCTAGTTGAAGAGTGCTCCAAGCACAGCAAATAATGACATTCGGTGAAGAGTTAGAAGGACGCCCCACACATTTCGGTCCCGGCTTCACTCAGCCAACAGGTATTTACCAGCCTTTCGTACACTGAATCAGCGTTTCCTTTGGGGTTGTTGTGGTGCGCTCTTAGGGATCGTTTTTAAGCATCTGTGACGAATGTCACTGAACATACACTTCAATGTCAGTTAGTGAAAATCAGGCTGTACACTTTTTGATACGGCGCGTAATTTTAATACAGTCGTGTGGTTATCGTTCATTCGCTGTGTTCTGTTCAATTTGCATATACGGGATACAGGTCCCGCGTTAAGTTCTACCTCTTCAGAAAATAACACAGTAGGGTCGTGGCAGTCCTGATTAACAATGAATTCTATACCTCTCGAAATTTTGGACATTCATTCATCCTCTCGCGATATTGAGGATTATGTTGAACGATTTGAACTACGGTGTAAGATCACATCCAGCCTAAATGGAGAGACAAAATCCGCCCTCTTCTTCTAAAGAATAGGAAAATAGGCCTATTGTCTTCTGAAGAATCTATCTTATCCAGATTCGC
>QNGE01007864.1:0-20348 GCA_008508345.1 Paragonimus westermani
TGGTCGGCCGACAGCTGACTTGACCCGCTAGAGGTCCTCGGTCAACCGCACCGCGGTGTCAAGGTCGCTGAGTGGATGATGTAGAAACTCCCTTTTTATGTTCGTTGGCCGGATCCCTTCCACTAGCTGTTCAAGAAAACACTTCCGGAGTTCCTCCGAGGACTCTTTCTCATATCCGCGTTCGGCCAGGTGTCACAGTTTGCGAGCAAACGACCGGAAGGTTTCCTCCTCGAGCTGTCTTCGTGATTGTAACTGTTGTCGGTAGACACTCGGATGTAATGGGGAGTCCAATAGACGCCGTAGCTTGGTGAACTCCTGATCTGATACAGAATTTCCGCCCTGATAACAATATCGAAGGCCTCTCCGTTCAACAAATTCAGAATAAGGTTGCTGTGGGACTCTGCTGGGAAGTTACGGAGATAGGCTCGTACTTGACCTTCTCAACGGGATTGGTGCCACCCTATCCCACAGTATACTCGTCAGGATGTGAAATCGATATATGCAACCCTGCTGTTATGGGTTTCGTCGAAAGTCTGTCTAGGATGTTCGTCAGGGTTTGCATGAGGTGACCGAGGCCTCCGGATGTGGAAGGAGTTGAAGATTGTTGATCTTTTTCAGGTTTCTTTGTGGATTTCGACATTCCGTATCCTGGCAGAGTCGTCAAATTGTAACATGCAACCAGAAGAGCCGACAGAGATTATGACCGGAGATGTATTACGCAACACGCGGCAATAGTTTAGATACAAGTTATTGAATCGTTCGTTAACTACTCAAGTTCAAACCAAGTTGCGCGTAATACGCTGATCCAGTAAATGCCTCTCAATGTTCCACGACAGAGTTAATCTATCCTCAAAACGCTTAACGAGAAGGCGCTCGTAATAACTGGATTTAATGTGGCACTGATTGAAGCAACGTACAAGAAAATTGGGCCTCTCACCTCGAATGCAAAAAACCTCAGAAATCGAAGAAAGAACGTGCCTGCACAACGAACCGACAACCAGGCACCGATCAACAATGGTGGAAGAAAAAACCGGTTGAGCTCACTTGAACAAATGGTCATTGGTTGTGTCAGAGCAAAGCAACTGTTCATGCATCGAGAAACGACGGGAATCATAAGTTACTCAAGGAAAAATACGGAAGAAAAAATATAATTCCGGCATTTAGACGTTTAAAGAAACCGGACTAATTAAGAGTGAGGGGAACGGTCAAAGTAAGTGGTGCAAGAACAAAGATTAGTAATATATTTTATTTGGGGAAGAGAGCAAAGCGTAGGGCCAAGTTTCAACCCCAAGCAAAGCTCAACAATCTCAAAATCACGCAACAAACCTTGACAAAATCAACATAAGTGTCCCGCTTGTTTGTCTGACTGTCGGTTGGTTCGAGACACTCGTGCACAGCGTTGACGTACCAGTCACTTCAGATTCGATCCGTGCGCGCTGACTAGATTTCGTCGTGCGTAACACCGTCTTCTTCCAGAATTGACCTCGAACTACCAAAAAAATTGCTCATTCCACAACTTTGTAAAAAGTAATTCAGTGTAACATCCCATTTTTGGAACTAAAGCTGTGGAGCCAGTGAACCACCTGCTTCCTTGTCGCGTGCGTTCAGGCTTCATGAACTACAGTCCTTTGCCTTGTGACCACGTCCATTTTGATGGCACCGTTCACGATTGTGCTACTGTTCGATTATTCTTCTTTGTGTGGTTCGTAAATATCTGCAGTGAACGCTCATAACCCAGGGTGCTTCTCACATATACGTTGAGAAATATACGTATATTATTATTATTAGCTGCGGTTTGAGTGTGTATCTTGAACTCGTTCCCTTGCACCTGCGCCTCAATCGCTGACGACGTCACTATCCTCTGTTCCTTCGATGAGACATCTGGATCTTGCCTCTCCTGACCGTGTCGCTCTCTGTTCTCATGTATACCTCGAGGACATGATTGTCGGCACCCCTCATTACTTTGCTCACCACGGCTTTGGGTCGAACGCCTACTGGCCATAGACCTCCAGCCAGTATAACAAGGTCACCAATCTTCCCATCGTTTGTGGTGACAGGCTTCAGTTGGCCTAGCGTACTCCGACGGCCTTGGGAGTGTTTTGTACAGCTTTCACTGAAGGCGCTTTGTTGCTTCAATCGGGCGATGGATTCACAGGTCAGGTCCAATTCTAACTTACGCAATGTATCCACCATAATGAAAAACTGTCGACCGACCTTCGTGCAAGTGACACAATTCTTGGAACGTACTGTCCACGAAACCGCCTGGAGTGGGGTGTAATAACGAGAGTAACGCGAAGCAAGCTTAACATATCATCGCGCGCAACTAACACTGGCTACTTCCAGCACCTTCTCTAATTCGAGTTCCTCAGCCTGAATCGGCTCACGGATCTATTGCTAAATATGCTTCCGGCGTGCCACAACCCATTAATAGTCCGACTTTATGTTCCCTCAACGAGGAGATTGGCAGAACGGCCAGGTGGGGCCACCTCTGAACGTCGTCCTCGGATATGGTTTGCCGCCCGTTCAACCGGAAGACCCTTGACAGTAAAGGCTTTGTCGAACTTGATCTTACTTCCGTCATCTAAAGATTCAACTTCCAAGCTCAGCTCTTGGCATTCGCTAGTAGCGGTCTTATTCAATGTACGGATGCTAAGCGTCCGTTCACATGTTGGCAGTCATAGTCGCTCAGCTAAATACTCATCTACGAGTGTGGTATCGGACCCGTTATCTAGAAGAGCATATGCTTCGACCGTCCTGACTGCCTCAATTAGTCAGACAGGCACGTAACCTAGACAAACACCTGGCTCTTGCCGAGAGGTGGCTCCACAACTTGACTTATTCACTTTGACTTCAGTTCCAGAAGGTGACTGGTCCGCGTGCATCGGGGTATGGTGTCGCCCTCCACATAAAGGCCGTGAACACTAAACACGGACTCTGCAATACTTGGCTGTGTGGTTTTGCAGTAGACAAACGAAGCATCGTTTACAATTTTTAGAACTTCGCCTCTCCCTTCTAATGACACGCGTGTCGGAAAATCATGATCGTCACCACATAGTGCGCACTGGTATAGCTTAGTTACCAACCACGCGACGGTTGACACACGTGGCATCCGTTGAGAATTCTCGCGGAAGCGCGTGGTCTTAGTTCCACTGATGCGGCCGGTGAGTGAACGGGCAATGAGTTGACCATATAGGTTATTAGAAATCGAGATTCGCCTTTGTATAAACTCAAGTAAGCCGTTAAAAGAAGGCTCCCGACCAGTGTTTATAACAGAATGAGCCACTTCCGCCACTTCTATTGCAATGGGCGACGAAGTCTGTCCACGATACGCAGAAGGTTGGTTGGACAACTTAGCTCGGACGGATGGTTCAGTTGGGACAGCGTCAACTGACAACCCTCCATCTGAGTGGCCAAGCGCTGAAGACCCTCAGTGTCTGCCATGGAGAGCTTCGGACCGTTAAACACTGCCCTGGTGATAGCCTGAATAATCTCATGCGGCCTTACAAATCGCAGCCTCAATATTCCAGCCGCCTCGGTAAATCATACTTCGCTGGGCAGCAACACGCCTCGGCTCGGCCCTTACAATAATCAATAAGATAAGACAATTTATATTCCTTGTCACTCGATCTGTTAGCCACGTTGGGTTCAAAATTTCGCACGAGGCTATGGAATTTCAAGAGCCACTGTTCAAAAGGTTCTAGCTCGATTTTTGGCAGGCCCACGCTGATGCTCCGATAATCATAGCAAAAATAATAATGTCGTATGAGTTCTTCGTCAAAAAAATTCCGCGTACACATTGTCCGTCTTGGTGAATGCTATAACCTCACATTTTCTCATCTGACGTGTGAAACTACATTCTTCTTCCGATCCACATGAATATCCATTGAGCGAGGAAAATTTTATACGACGGACGGAAGCACAAGTTTGTCTTGGCTGAGCAGTTAGCGAGATGTTCAACTTTTCTAACGTTTTCCAGCAGTCGACGAAATCCTGCGTTGAAATCTGCCCAATCGTTTGCTGGATTTTGGGATTCTCCGCCCCGCCTTTCCAAAGCCCAATTGTCTTGACATTGTCCGGAAGCCAATTCCATCCCCAAACGGCGAAAAACTTCAAAAATGCGTTTGGGCCTTCCTCCAGGATTGACCTCGAACTACCAAAAACATTGCTCATTCCACAACTTTGTAAAAAGTAATTCAGTGTAACATCCCATTTTTGGGACTAAAGCTGCGGAGCCAGCGAATCACCTTCTTCCTTGTCGCGTGCGTTCAGGTTTCATGAACTACAGTCCTTTGCCTTGTGACCACGTCCATTTTGATGGCACCGTTCACGATTGTGCTACTGTTCGATTATTCTTCTTTGTGTGGTTCGTAAATATCTGCAGTGATCGCTCATAACCCAGGGTGCTTCTCACATATACGTTGAGAATTATACATATTTTCCAGTTGAACATCACTCACATTTGATCGCAGCGTTCGCATTCAGATGGACTTTCCAGCTAGCCTCTGGTGCTTCTTTTCGAAAGAGGCCGGCTGGAAAGTCTATCTGAATGGGAACGCTGCGATCAAATGTGAGTGATGGTCAACTTGAAAATAAACCAAATCCCCGACTACTCATCGGAAATATACATATATTATTATTATTATAAGTAATTATCACACATACTGCTCCATGGGGCTCCCTTTGAACCAGTAAGTAGGAGGTCTATATGACGATCCGGATGGGAGGACGTTTGCTTTCACCGTCTCCGTTGGCCCTCAGTCCTGCCAATATCAAACCTTCCCTTCAATCATTTTTGAAATTCTAGTTGTGCCTTAGTACCCCTTTTTCAGACACAACTCTTTCTCAATAAGGCTGTCATTCATCACCAAATTTCATTCAGCTGAACGAGTTATAGCTGGAACAAGGCTAGGAAGTCCAGATACACACTCCGTCCTCTCCGGTGGGGCTGTCACCAACCCTACAGCTATCCTTGTGCATGGTCCCTGCTTGGCTCTAGGGGCCTTAAGTATGCCGCAATCTTATGGTACAGCAGACAACTCAAAAACCCCAGACAATTCCCTGCGAAAATCAAGGAAATCCATAGAAGTAAAAGGTAAATACAAAGAATGAACTGAAGCAGGAACATCGGAAACAATAGAATAAGTTTTGATATCGTCATCCATGTGGGTCACCTGGGGATCGCCACTAGAGTGTTGGAGATAGGGAACAAGACGATTCTCCTCACAGGGAGGCACAGCAGGGAAGCTCAGTGACACGTTGTCTTCAGAGAAGCTTTGGCCGATTGGTAGCAAGGAGAACGTCCTTGCACATCACACGTGTCAACTTCGATCAGCTCGGTCATTGTATAAGTACTGAAAGCATTCACTCAGTTGGCAGATAGATTTTGTCTCCACTGACGAGGATATATCGAGCACTGTTAATCTCGGACGACTGGTGCTTGTTCGAGCAACGCTTGGTCTTCTCGCAACGTCTACCGATACGCTGGATCCACGATATTCGCGTTTGTAAGTAACGAGCGTCCATAAATTCCGTGCCCGTCGAGCACCCGATTCGGATCCAAACAGTAAGACGGCCATATTGGCGAGTTTCTTATTAATAAGGTGCTAATGTTTGAACACAATATGATAAACCCCATAGTGTAAGACAACAACAAGCCTCGAGATTGAATCCACCAAATATACAAGTTCCGAGATTAGCGGTTCGCGTGAATATGACCAGATGCAACAGCCACGTAATGGCGATGCGGTCAGGCGAGAATGAAACCAGGGTACACATAAACAAAGGTCTGACAAGGGAAAGTGAGGAAGAAAAACTGCACAGAAACAAGTTTCTACGAGCAAACGGTATCAAGATTTAATAATACATCATGATCAACATTCACCGGTGGAATGATTTGTCAGGCGCGTAACCTGAGTGGTAGTGTCAGACTGCGGGAAAAGCTCCTGATCTATGTGAGGAATTCCAACGTAAGGAGACGAACTAATGAGAAGGGAATTAATGAGCAATTACTCACGCAAGTAGCTGCTTCAACATGGGTCATGCGTCTCAACCAGACTACAGACGAAAACACTCATCTGCACACAACACTGATCTCGGGAACTACTCGCTTAGTATGTCAGTGCTTCGTTTCATTTCATGTAACAGAAGACATTCTCTGTGATACTGCCTTCCAGTGATCCTTCCCGTATCTCTCCCGTATTTGTCTCGCGGCCATTTCAATCCATGCTGCCATCTCACCACTGAATAACGGCGGTGTAAGTAGTATAGCTCGACCGTCCCACCCCACTACACTAGGCGACGATCCTTTCGAAACAGAGTGTATGAGCGTTAAGACCAGTGGTTGGACAATCTAGCTCCACCGCATTACGAAGGGTCACCTGGACGGGGAAGAGAGTCTTTATGGCCTCAGAGCCAATCCAGAACGGTAGGATGAGATAAACCTATGGCATTCACACCTTCAAATTTGACGACAGAAGTTCGAGAGGAGGACGACATGCGAACAAGAATACTGCTGCGAAGTTTCACGGAAATTTTTCGGTTTCAACCTCAGAGTTGTGAAGCCCGCCGGGTCGAGGATTTTAAGCACATCTCCTGCTTGTACTTACACGACGTTCATGCAAACCTACATCGGCTTCTGGGTTTGGTGGTGAAGCGTTTGGCAAGTCGCTGGTGGTAGTGGAATCGGTTACGGTGGACCTCAGACACTTCCTGGTTTTTCTCGAGTCCAGATGACAGATAGCCCATCCAATGTTCGTGATTTGTTCGCGAGTGACCTTAAGGCACCACGACGTAGGTGACATCGCAGCTTGCTGTGTCTCATCGCCGTCAGCAGCAGATATTTTTAGCGGCATTTGAAAGGGTGACTGACTTTTCTGCACAGTTCACCAGTCTAGCGGAGTAGAGGTTAAACACAGCACATCGACACCCATTCTGTGGACGATTCTGCAGTTTTAGGTAAATACACCAGCGACTGTATGACTGTTTAAACCTGTTGGCGCAGTTATCCAGAGATTACCGATAATCTGACACCCGACAGTACGAATATATCTCGAACGCGATGGCTTCTGGCCACCTCAGAAAGGTATGTCCCCCAAAGCCCGGTGCTCCTGCATCCAAGCCCGCCGGGTCAAGCCTACTGACTGGAACAGAAGAGTCGAATTATGCGTTCCATTAACCTCGTCTAACGCCCAGTTTAGGCCGGATATACACATATGTTAACAGAGAGGGAGGGTGAAAGATTATGCTTAAATGCATGTACTGATGTCGAACGTGGTCCTACAGATACAACGTTGAACAGTTTTAATGGGTAATATCTTACTACCAGGCTTACGAACGTGTATAACAGTGCAGAGAAAACAAGTGATAGGTCGTCCGGTTAACACAGACGACAAGAGAGGTAGCGCGTTTGTGTTACCCAGGTAAACATACATGGTACACTGCGGTGAGGAACGGAATGTAAGAAATGAAGTGAGATGCTGTTCACCGGTTTACGGCCGAAATAGAGTTCATGGCGATCAAATAAGTGTCAGCGCGTCAAACAGTTGCCAGTAAGAAAGGGTGATGGAAAGTGAACAGCATTCTAAATTCAGAAGTGGAAACACACTACTACAAAAACGTACGTGGAGCAGATATTGGATGTGAAATTTGGCTTCACAGGCCACATGAACGAAGGCTCTGGGAGATTCTTTTCTGGGAGTTCAAAGTCTCATATCAAACGATGATTGAAAAATGCTGGGAGGTCAAGCTAACCATTTTGCTCGAAAGTGATTGACCATTAGGTAGAATGAAGGATGAGAAACGGTAGATAAGCCAGTCAGTGAACGATCCAACTTCAATAATTTAATTGAGCGCCAGACTGCTCCAGATAAAGCGCTGGGTATTGAATTGCCATATTGAAAGTTTTGCGATAAGGCACAAATATAGAAGCGTGCCCGCTATATTTATCCTTCGTGTCATCTGCGCGCAATAAGAGTGCGTGCTCAACGTTCGGCCCAGAATCAAAATAAGAAATAGGTAACAAGAACTTAATGGCCGCAACTATATGGAGATTTACAAGTTATCAACTCTCTTGAAGCCCGGCTGATGTGTCACAGGTACTGAAAGCGTCAAAGTAGTGAGGATAAACGGTCGCATCATACTACCGACATCAATATTCAGTGGCATCTTGGATTGAAATGATTGCGGGAAAAATACGGGAGAGATGTGGGGAGAATCACTGGAAGGCAGAATGACATAGAATGGCCTTCGCCACATGACGGAACTGAGACATGTTGTGTAAAGCGACTGGAGCATCCTCAGACGAGTGTGGCGTGCAAATGAGTGTTTCTGTTCGTAGTCCCGTTGATACGCTTAAGTCGTGCATTGGTTTCCCAAATAAACAACTTGTGTCATTCGCCTTCTCGGTTCACTACATCCGTATGAGTGTATTCCGCAGTGACTCTCATAAAGTGATTAGCGTTAACCCAGTATCATATCATCAATTGTTCCTTCACGTGTCCAGTGGGAATTGGAATCAGTAATTGCGGTATTCAGAGACTTAATTCAACCGCTCATCGGCTCGCAACACACCGTAAACTAAATTAAGCTCCCAACAAGGGATACACGCAAGTAGAAAATCGTTAAAAGCACAAGAAGTAAAAGGCACACTACAGACCCCATGCGTGCGCTTTCAAAACCAACCAGGTTTATTTCATCCCAATTTTGGACTCTCAATCCAAAACTTCCTGAAATCGCACGTTTATTGATGTCTTGATACGTGAGCAGTATGATCCGGAGGTTGACCCTACTGCAATTCCTGCCTCTGCGATCCATCTGAACAGCGACCTAGTAGCAGTGAGAGAAAAAGAAATGAAAGCAGAATTCCAGTTATCCCGAAAGGGAATAATCGAAAATAATACAATCTGAGAAACCGATTGTTCTAGCACTTGTCTAGCTCACGTCTGCACTGAATACCTGGTTGGTGAAAAACCTATAAGGAGCAGCCAGTCTTTATCCACTTCCGGCCTCTAAACTGTTTCCCCCTTAACTCGGTCCTGTCGTAGAACAATCATGCGGACTATGGATTGCACTCGCATAGTGGTTAGGTAGCCCACTTCAGTGAGGTCCCTTCAGCGTTCCTTCCGCCAAACGAGAATACGTTAAGCGATCCCGGTCTATTTTGGCAGCTTAGACCATTCCTATCCACTATGTCATGCGTGAGGTGGGTTTTCGTACATTTTCGCGGATGGTGACTATTGAGTTGCTCGGCAACGACTCAGTTTTACGACGGGTTACGCGTGGTCTGGTGACCCAGTTAGTGCCAATCTCTTAGCCGATGGTATGAAAGATATTTCATCCTAAAAACGTCCAGTGAGAAGGCGCTCGTGAGGACTGGAGTTAGCGCGCTACTAGCTGAAGGAACGTCCGATAGAATTAAGTCTCTCATCTTGACTGTGGACACTCTCCAAAAACTGAACAGAATATGTGCGCTTAAAACGTATTGGACAACTGGGCGCCCTCCGGTATTGGGAGACAATAAAACGGAACTGGGCTCGGTTAAACAGGTGGTCGTTGGTTGAGACGAACGGAACGACTGTTTGCGGATGGAGCGGTGGTGGACTTTACAGCCTACTCAAAAAAACAAGGAAAGCGTATATGTCGACGCTTGGAATGTTGCAGGGATAAGACTGAATAACGGCGAAAGAAATGGCATTGTTAGCGGATGTGAATGTGGGGATAAATGATGTAGTTCGTCCTGAGGAGATAACCAAGCGTATGAACATCTCTCGATATTGACCAAACCAAGCACAATAATCCAAAAGAGACTATTGGGTCTTGAGACACTCAACAGTAATGTCCTTCACGCGATATGTGACATATTGAGCAATGCACGCCAAACGAGAGTAAAATATAGCTGAATATGACGGAATGATTACTGTTGGATGTAGGTTAGTAGTCTCGAATTATGCTCGGTGAAGGGCTCACGGCGAGGTGGTCGCGGCCGTGGTACAGTCATTAGGCAAGTTGGACGTGCCAGCGAGTCGAATGCACAAACCCCGCGTTTACCGTTTATTGCCGGTTTGATTTTGCCCATGTGCTTTCCTAAAGTACTCTGAACTCTTTGGGACGTTGAGCAGAAAATTTTCCCCTAGGGTCCACTGGCACATTTGTATCATATCCCTCTAGATAGCGCCCGCGGCTGACATACTCCTAACTAGTGTTGTATCATATGTGCAGAGGTAAACTGGACTGGACAGGTTGTCGACTGAGTCATTTATGTGCACCAGGAAAAGCAAAATGGCAAAGATTTACCATCGTGTTACGCCGCTTAGTGGAGACTATCAGAAATTATGCTCAGCAAACACCACACACACCCTCCTTGCTGGGAATGTCAAGGTCCAAATACAAATCATGGGCGATATTTCACCGTTCCACGGCACCCAACTATGTTGACAAAATCAAAGGATTTCTGCAGACTTGGATCGCACGCCGCCACAGCTTTTATTTTGCCGCGCTTGTCTGTGTTGCACTTTAGAAACGTCAACTGAATGGTGAAGCAGGATCTATCCCCGGTAAGTATGTATCGAGAAGCTATAAAATTTTCGGCACACAGAGAAACTTGCGGATTCTTTTCCGTGGTAAACGCCAAAAATGTCCGCTGACAAAGCTAGGCAGACTGGTCAACAATAACCGACAACAAGCAGCTTACGAACCCTGAGAATGAGCCCCCTGCCAACTTCTCACAGCTGCATCTGTGCTAATAGCGAATCCGAGCATTCGGGCAAACCCAACGCCAGAATTTCTGCCACGGGTTGTAAAATAGCCGAGTGAGTGATTTATGGTCATGTTGACTACGTGCCATTTAGCAATATCAAGCCTTGATCAATTCCATGGAGTGTGCTTTTATCGCTTATCATGTCCACGCCGCTGGAGTTCGGGGAATACCAGGTTATCCGAACAAAAACTGTGTTGAACTGTGGTGTAAACGCGTCTGCTACACCCACGTCGGTCTGTGTGGTACCTTCTCGGTGTAAAAACGTGTTCAAAAATTCCCTCCATATAAACGACTGGGCATGGGCATGGCCATAGAGCCCCTTCTGGTTTTGTTCAATTTTACGCAAAACAGTGAGCTCATATACCAGGTGAACACTTCTTGTGATCTGTATCGCTTCATTCCGAGCTCTGTTTGCATACCATAACATACCTAACCTTTTTCGAACATGTGATTTTTACAACTGTTTGCCCACTACTTTGCTCAGCATACCAAAGTCCAAGAACGTCTTGAACTGCACCCCATTAAGGGCATTAATGGTGATTGGCGACAATCTATTCCAGCATGCATACGCCCTGTGGCAAGCAAAAACCTATCTGATAAGTGGTCAACGGCACATTTTGAACAAAATTTTGATTTAACGTTATCGCTTATTTTGATCTGGAAGAGTGAAATTTACTTCAACCCTTTCAGGCAGAATCAAGAACGCAAAATGGAGGTCCCCGCGGAGTTTTAGATACTTCGGTGGGCAACCATGGGGGTTATGGGGAGTAAAATGGTACGCAAAGTTTCACAGGCCCACCAGGATTTTCTCCACTACTCTCAGCGCGTACAAAGGCACACTTATGTCTTCCTCGAGGCTGCACTTAATGAGTGAATCGGTGTACTAAAACAGCCGTAGGAGACGGTCAAGAGAAGAATGGTACAAGAACCCTTGCAAGTTTGCGAAAATCGACGTTTTCTGTCGAGCTGAGCAATCTACTTCCTGTCTGTTTCAGTGATGGAGTGTGGATGACTAATTGATCGATAGCCATAAATCCGGGTGCCCTGCACAACCAAACGTGGCTACTGACAATACTTGTGTAGTTTTGTCATGAAGCCGTCGCCTGAATTGACAGCGGGAACACTGAGCACACACTTGTCATCAGCAGAAAGACACGACGGTCACTTAACTGCACCGAGGTAAGCTTGCAAAGCTTTGGAATCATGGACGTTCGTTTGGTTCGTTATCGTCCTTAGCTTGGTATGATGCCGAAATTCCAACTCGTCGAGGCACTTTTGGCTTATTTGTAAGAAGTCGATCTCGAGTTTGCCCCTATTATTTTGGTCACTGGGTGCAATAACCAGTCAGAATGGATGTTATACCACGGTCAACCGTATAAAATGCGTGGTTTCTTCGTCTTCCTACCCAAAATCACGCATCTACTAGAACTTATATTCGGCCTCGCGCCATCAGCTTCATGCACAATCGACCGATCAAATGTGCCCATTTTCCCCTGGTCGGCGGTCATTTTGCGGGGTGGTTCGTGGTCCTTCCGTTTTGAGTGCCTTCTCTGTTGGATAATTTGCATAACCGGCGACCACATATTAAGGTTGAGGGACCTACTTATTAGAACTGGTTTCAGTAGTACCATAAAGATTCCAATTTTCTCGACTACTTTTTTGATGTTCTACTGGGCTTGGACGATAATGCTGTTAGCACGCACATCTTAATTGGCGTCATTGAAATGGTCGCTCACGTGTAAGTTAATGAGTTATCTTACGTCGCTAGGAGTTATTCAACGAAGAGTCGTGAATGATATGTCGTCCAGCCAGTTGTGATCGAACTCGCCGGACTGACTGCAAACAAAAAAGTAGCTTCAGTTCAGTGCTGGTCTCAATGCAGCAGAAATGGGATACCAGGAGCTACTGGTACGGTCACGACGTCTTCGTACTTCAGGTTACACACAGTCTAATAAGTGGTAGTGTGCTCGGTCACCGGCCAGGGAATGTGGGACGGATGGGTAACAAACCTCCGTTTTCCCGTTGTTCAAACCGCGCAGAGTTCACCTGTTTGGCAGTTGTTGGACCGACGGCAGCGAGAGGGGCAGAAAACTTCTTGTTGATAGTCGTCCTGCCCTTGAAGTTGACATATATGCCCACGATGTGCTGTCTTGCAAAATGTCAGTATGCAACCTGCAACCATCACACGGCTTTCGAAAACTAGCCTGCATGAAGTCGAGGTTTCCGAAGAACCCTATTCGACGTTCTTCATGGTCCCGTATGGACTAGTACTGCCACCACAGATGGCATGATGTTCAAGCCACAGCGCGGACAACATCTTCTTCCTTTACCTAGTCGCCTCAGAGATGCTGGTCTGTCGACCTTTAATGGCGATTAACCCCTCCGGTTCATCCACCCCCAGTCGTCTCACAGTCGTTCGAGTTCTTCACAGTGGGACTGCATTCTTAACGAGGAAAAGACCAGCAGTTCAGTACAGTAATTCCGACCCACACTGTGGAGTCACAAAATGAGCGTCTTCCAGCTCCGGGCTGCTAAGAACACCACAGTTCCGACCTTTGTCTAATGCACCTTGACAGTACAGTCGCACTTCCGACGCAACTTTCACTGGATATTCACTGTCGTTGTCGTCCGCTTAGTGGACGGTAATATCGACACACTTAGGCTCTTTAATCTCCTATTCTATGCGAAACACCGGAGGTCGATAAAAGCCATTACACGTCTGGATGCTAACGGCGTTCGCACAGTAGCTGCGGCCGTCAACCACGTTCACTTAGGATCACCTGCTCTACCGTTCTCTACGTTTTTCGGCATTTAAGATAATTGGCTTGTACAATGAAAGCTGTGCTTACTAAGAGCTCTAATGTCACGTATCACAGATGAACCGAAGGTTCTCTTAAATCTGCTAGGCCCTCCGGGCTGGCACTTGAGCGAACCAAACACTCCATCACAGAGTTTAAACACATCTTCGGATTCGTATTTATGCTCTTCTCTGGCGGTTCCTGGATCGCACCTCTATATCTCGGTTTATACTTCCCATGCCTTCTGCGTAACCAGGCGATCTGGAGTGAGAGCAACCATATCGAGGCAGCTGCCTTTGATCGCAGTCTGTTCCCACAACTTCGTCAGAGAGGATTATGTTGTACACTGTTCCGCAAGATATATCTAGGTCCGCAGTAACAAATTCGCTTCATTTCGTAGTGCTAGATTCACTGTACATTCCACCGCACTTTGGCTTGGTGCATCTGTGAAGTTTGTCCAAAAATGTTCTGAGTAGCCCAAACTGCATTAGGGTATTTACAATTAGCTACTGCGCTTCGTGCAGTGTCATTGTTCCTAGGTCCACAGGCACAACAAGAGCCTCAATGGCCTTCACCAAGTGCCAGACAAACTTCTTGCCACTTGCACGTCAATCCCGTGGTGACGTCACTTCGATCCACGCTTGGCCTACTCAAAATGCATGTTGATGAGCTGGAACTCGAATAGCCGTGTCTGTAATACAGGGTACTTTCATGATTTTGAACTCACTGATCGACTGATTCGGATCAAACATAGGTCGTAAAGGCCAGTTCCTACTTAATAGGGCATAGCGGTACAAGGGAAATATTAAAAAAACGCATGGAAGGAAGTAAAAAAATTCGATGTTGAATCCACCAAATATGCCAGTTCCGAGACCTACGGTTCCTGTGAATATGACCAAAAGCAACAGTCACGTGATGGCGGAGCAACAGAACGCATGGGAAGCCAAAGTACGCATACGCAAAAGTCTAGCAGTAGGGAATAGTAATAAAAATTGTGCGAGAATAGGCTCCGAAAAAAATGATATCAAGCTTTGGTAAAGCATCCATGTTTGCGCTCATGGGAGGAACGATTTACTGCGCGTTTTCGTGTCAGCCCCTGCAAGGGCCGGTTGCAATCACTATCGAGAGAGGAAGAAGTATGAACGAGAAGGGATAAATGAAGACAAGGAGCGTGGTCACCAACCATCCCTCGAACATATGACAACTGTCAAACACTGAGAGCCGAAAGCTACTTTAACGGTTACCACCTTCTAGCCTTAGGGAGTAATTTGTGAAGTTCACAGGATTGTCTGCGATATGGCGCACGAAATCATTCCGAAGCTAGAAGTTACACAATCTACCAAAGTGACCAAGAGACTTTGCATGGTGTGTTTTGTGGGACTGCTGGTTTGCATGTCGTCCGGCTGTGTAGCGCGAACCTGAAAACCACACTTCCGGCTCACTGGCCGGTAAACAGCCAGTCCTTAACCCCGCTAACTAACTGTCCAAGTCGATAGCGTCCATACCGTTATGCTTGATCGCAAGATCATTCTTTTAACTGAATATTCGGTCGCCGTTCCCACTGGCTTTTTTGTATACCGCGGCTGACTGCAAACCAGCTTGCTTCATAGTGCACTAGAGTTCACCCCAATTCTGGCATGCGGTATCCATTCGCTTCGGTGAAAGAAATCAACCACGTCTTCCAACTTTGCCTCCTTAAGCTTGGCCGGTATATCTTTGGGAGTCTGATTGCCCGACACTAGTGAATGCAAATATTCGTTCTGATTTCGGTGGATATTTCCAGTACCTCCTAAATACCCTTGAAGCAAGGATATTTGTACAACCACCCATTATGCAAGATTTAGCGGGAGAGTAGAACGTTTCGATTTTTGGCTGAAAACGGCTATCAACGGGCTGTTTAACTCTGTGTGGTCAGACGTTGCGCTGGTCCTCCTGGAGTTGCTCAAGGCAGTCGAGATAGACTTAAAAGTCACGCCGACTAACCCCGTGTACGGTTGTGCTCACACTTGCTTAACGGGTTGATATCATATCAGTGCTCCGAGCTTATCAAATGCGAACAGCATGCAACACGTTCAGTGCACCACACGCGACGACTGCTTCCGGCATGGCCAAAAGAGAAGTCAAAAGCCGTGCATTTTCATGAGGAAGACCCTTTATTTTCCCGAAACTTCGTGCGCACAATTGGCGCACCAATCCCTCCGCAGCCACAAAACATAGGCGCAATCAGTGTGCTATAACGAGCCGAAGAGTATTTACCTTTCATCTGGTGGGGAGGCGTTGTTGTGTTTTAACTGACTGAGTTGAACCCGTATTTGTGAAAAGCAGTGCGATCTGTGTCCGGAAGGAAACTCCAGCTGTGTTGTCCTATTATGAATATGACAGGCCAACCTCAAGCACTTAGATAACCACACCTCTTCTCTTTCGGTGCACGATCGGCATAAGTAATGCCTACGGCAAACTACAATGCTGGTCGAATCCGTTTTCGTGATATATATCGGAAAACGTTTGTGATTTTTACACAATTGTCCTAGAGCCGTTATCAAACCTGAAATACACGTCACACTGACAAGTTTTTCTTCCTAGACATTTTGTGCACTAGCGTGGGCCAGAAAATTTACGCCATTGGCTGTAGCGTAAAAAACATCTAGAATCCAATGACTCTGAAGTTGAATAGTCATTCGATAAGGTAGGCGGGATTTTTGCCTTGCAAAGTTGGTTAGTCGGGCTCAGTGTAGTGGGAGGGATATCGGTGAAGTATGAGGAAGTCTGCCTCCTTTTTCACTTGAGTGGCCGGTCAAATAACCCAAATATTCCGGAACGCAGGCCACAGTCAGCACATCGTTAACTCGATACTGACCATCTCATGAAATATTTTCCCTGCTATCCCCATGCAATTTTGTACAATCAGACACTTAATGGCCAATTAAAAAATCCGTCGTTCTGTGATCTCAGTATAGTATACTCGCATCATGTAAGACAGCACTCTGTTTGCCCTTGTGGTCTGCTGAGGAAAGCTCTGTAACTACCCACTAGAATGACCTGCTTTAGTTAAATGTGTGGTTCACCGGTATGGTGTCTCAAGGACGAAAGGAGTTGACATCTGTCAGTTGGGTGCGGAAAGTTGTTTCGCAGATTATCATGAGGTCTTGAACTGCACAGTTCGTGACGAATATGTAGGTCTTATTGCGTGTAGTAGTTGTGATGCGATGAAAAAATCGGTAATGCCTAAAATCAGTCCGATATTTGCACTTCTATGAAAAATTTCTCATTCTCGACCACATTTTATGTACGCTGTACTCTATGCTGAACACCATATTGGTTTACCACAAATATTTTTGCCATTTAGTTCGATACTGGTTGGAGCAGTCTGGCAGGATAATACCAAGTCTGCTTGTTTCCACTGAGAGGCACGTACGACAATGAAGTAAAAGATTCAACCCCACTGATCACGTGATACTATTGATCTCGGAACACAGTGTACAGAGAAAATGCGTCAAGCTAGTGGGGTACGAAAGTGTTTTTCTATACCCGGGATGGCAGTTGCGAATTAACAGCTTGCTGGAGATGCAGTTAGATAGAGTGGCAAAACCGTCAGAAATATACAGCGGAGTGCGACAAAAAATATATCATTTGTTAAAGTTGTCGCACACTCAATGACAAGGTGTACTGGCAAATGCGTCGTTCGCCCATACGGTGCTTTAAAATCAAAACGAGTTGAAAACGGCCATTTGGGCAGGAAATGATTATTATTATTTTCCGTGAAATACTAATACGCATACTTCAGGGAGAATGTATTAATTTTGTCGACTACAATATCTGTGCTGGACATCAGTTATACCTAATAATCGCTCATATCCGCGCCTTTGTTAAGAAAAATGCTCAGTGTTTCGATGACAGCTTTCGTAATAGACTCTGTAGGTGTCACTCTGGACAGGACATTTATAGCTGACACCTTCTGTTTGTCCGCGCTAATACCCGCATCGAGACTTTGCATGTGCTACCTTCACGTTGTTCGATGTCTCGTGATCTTTTCACCCTACAATCCGAAACCCAGAGTGACCTCATGAAACAGACGTGTTCAGTCCCGAAGCACCCGGCACGGTGGACCATCCCAACCATGTCGACACCGTAGGTGCCTGTACAATCCGCCCTCATCCCTTTCCCCTCCGCGCACATGCACGAATTATCTCACTCATGGTGGAACTCATTGGTCATTTTCACAGTCATACCAGAAGCCGCCAGGCCCCCTCACACGTTAGATGAATTAGAGGTCTGAGACACAGGACAACGACAGCGTCGGGCCCGTACTGGAGGACACGAACTAAGTGGTGCACAGTTGTACCGAGAGGATTTGGGCTCCGCGGCTCGTACTGCCTCAAACGGCAAGGGAATTACGAGTCAGTGATTACATTAACATCAACCCAGCTCTCTGAACATACCCCAAGTCTCGGCGTATTCAAGCAGTGATCCGTAACAATCATGTATACAGAGCCAGCCGGATTTTGATAAGTTCAAACACTTGGTTATCTAGTTCATTATTCGTTTATATATGTCGCACTGCTAAGTACGTGTTATATGTACATGTTTTATTGGCGTCATTGTCTTTTGGTGATAAGTAACTTCCGCGCCAATAACTCCGCCTTCTGGAAATGCTTCCAGCAGAATTTCACTGGTGAATTCATTGCTTCATCTTGGAGAACCGCTCGGTTTTGTGTGGTTCAGGAGGCATGGATGAATTTGTAATTCCCGACCACATCGTTTTCATATCGCATTCCATACTAAGAATCAGAGCAAAGTTCAATGCACGTTGTGCCACTAAGTTCGCAGGTTAGTTATATATTTGAATTAAATATTTAGTCGGTTGTCTAGTCAGTATTTGACGAAGAAAACACCTTCCATTTTTCCGCCCACCCGTGTTCCACAACGAAGACTGCAGAGTGCCATCCCAGAAACTACTTTTCGCTTTGTCTCACATGAAAGTGGTGCGAACGATGAAACTGAGGTTTAGTTACCATTGCACACATGCTTTATTTTGAGTCATCGAGAGGACGATGTAATTGTATTGCCTTTACTATGTAACTGCTCCGTCCAGTTGCCTTGAGCTATGAACAGTGCCTAAGTGCGTGGCGCGCGTTCCCTTCGTAGTCGATGCACTTCGTTTGGGAGATGAAGCGGATCAGTGTAACAATGAACTAATGGATTGGTCACTTTGGTAGTAAGCAGAAGTTCTCGAGAATTCCGCATATTCAAGCGTGTAAGTGGAAATTGGTAAATATGCTCTTACACGCAGATCGTGTTTACTATTTCTGACGCTTTACCTCGTCGTTCGTTGCACAGACTGAGATTCTTATCTATCCACCTGTGTGTCTTTCATCTACACTACGCCGGCTATCGTTCACTCGGTTATTCCACCACTGTGGGGCCAAACAACAAGTATCTCAATCCACCCCCTCTCGCAGTAATGAAATGGAAGCCACCTACACACCAGCAACTTCAATGACTTGCAACAAAAGTACTGAGACTGTTGACGTTATCTCTACTCATTTTGATATCCCAGATGTTTACCTGAACATTATTTGATTGCGCCGTTTTCAACTTTTGGTGTGAAAGTGGCATTGATACGTTAGTCTGCTATTGCATTGGGTCGATCGGGTGTCAACAGCCCAGTGGGACCGCAGTTTGCGCTGACAATTCTAAAGGTACTCATCTCTGCCCATTCAAATGCTTTTTCAAAAATATGTGAATCTATACCCCTGCAGATTGAAGAGGCTAGTGTTTGTTGCGTTTCAGACGCCCCTTGCCTCCGCAATTCCCACTAGAATCTCACGGGGGCTTACTGTATGTGATCAAAAACCGGTTCATTCCAGCCAACTGAACGTCCACTTTAAATGTAGTAATTTCATTTAATTCCTTTGAAATCGTGGGAAATAATTGCTATGCTTTTTCCATTGTGTGCCTTTTGTTTACAGACGTGGTGGAGTTTCGCCGGCTTTCACGATGGCGGTTGGTGTCGCCCAGACCATGCCACCAAACCATTTTATTGAGGAAATTGGTAAGATCGATTTTCAGATATTTATTTTCTCAGATGTCAATGATCCTGAATACGTACGGCAAATGCTGCGTCCACCTGTGATAAAGGAAGACGTCAAGCTAATGCAGCAGCGTGCCCGGGTTTCACTTATACTCCGTTCCCCTTTCTTCCGCAGAGAACTGGAGAAGATCGTAGCCTCTCAAATGAAAGATGGTTGCCTGAACGCCAATGTTGCCGCGTTGATGCAAATCTTGGACTATTTCACTCCGCACACTAAATTTGGCTCCTCGAATTTCACGAGAAGTTAGTTCGACATTGGCTGTTTTTGACTACGGTACATATCATATGCGGTCCTCAGTTATATCTAAAATGAATTTCCAGCTATGCGTAAACTGTTTAAAAGTAAATTCTCACTCTGGTTCAACCATTTGAGTGGACTGCTTATATGTGTCCCCCCCTGCACAGGTTGAATTTACAGTATACATATATGGTGTAAGTTCAACTTGATCGTTATATATATATATGTATATATATAACGATCAAATGAGGTGGTAACCGTGCCACCATGTGGGAAGAAACGTCATAGTTTAAGGTACAGCATGAAAATGATGTTGGGGGATTTCAGATTTCAAATTGAGGACTTGGTGAAATCCTGCGCCTGTTGACGTCCTGATTCTTAACTGGTGTGCTCTAGAGATTGACCAGACTGCGTTTTCTGTTGATGCGTTCAGTGATGGTCTAAGGGTAGGGACAGAAGAAAAGGAGT
>QNGE01007865.1:0-20346 GCA_008508345.1 Paragonimus westermani
GAGTAATGGGTCACGTATACCGAAAGATGTCATTTTGATCAGGAGGCGTTTATGAGGCACACGATCAACAGCTGTTTGCATATCCCGGTGTATAATATTAACTGTATTCCCCGAATCAGCAGATATTGTGACGTGATTAAAGAATTCCAGTTGACACGTCATGCACGAACGTTTACTGAGGAACCAATGCTGGGATAGGTTTATGAGATTTTGTGGTAATAAGAATTCAGCCATGCGACATTTTAGTATCCTTTCAAATTGAAGTATGGTTAATGGAACGATAATTGATGATGTTTTGTCGTGAACCACCTTTGTACCGGGGCTGAATTATAGAATGTTTCCATTGGAGAGGGAAGGTACCTAACGATAGAGGAAGTGTATAAATCTTAAACAAAAGGAGAGGGTTGTCATCCCCTCGGTGTTTGAGAGCAACAGTGTGTATACCCTCTGGACCAGGAAGGTAAGAGAGTTTGGTAGTAGCTAACTGAGAGCGTGTTTTTGTTGCATCATCAGTAACGTGGCTTAGGAACTTTTTTGTTTTTACAGGGAGAGGTGGAGGCAATACATTTTCCTCAATGTTGAAGGAAGCAGCAAAATACCAATTGAAGGCCTCGTAGATGGTTATGGGATCATCTACGGTAGTTTTCATCCGTAATGTAACTACTGAGATAATAGGGTCTCTTGTACAGTTTTTGTGTTTAAATAACTGCATCAACTCAGAGCTCTTCTCTTTGCTGTTCAGCTCATGTTTCTCCTCATTTAGGTGGAGCATTTTGGTTCTAGTTTCTATAGAGTCGAACATTTTTCGCATTTGAATAATAAGGGAGAAGTCACGTGTTCTTGGAGTGAGGGTCAAGCTTTTACCACACGCATTACGGCGTTTTTATCTTCCCGGGGCTAAAATATTCATACAAAACCCGAAGTATCCAGTAAATACTTCAGTTTCTATACTAGGGTCAGAGGTAAGAAAAAATGTGTTCCACACCAGTGACCTCAACAGAGTGGTGAACGTATTCCAGTCCATTGATTTTATCTGGCGGCAGCTTATTATTTTCGACGCTTCTACAGCTATTAGGTCAAACATGAGGTTGATCACACTGTGATCACTTCCTGGGAACCGTTCTGGGAAGGATACTTTAGCAGAAGAGATACCTGCTGTAAAAATGAGATCTAAAGTGTGATCTAGCCTGGTAGGTGCTAAGACGTGTTGGCGTCAACCATTTACTTGGATACATGCAAGAAACTCTGCTTGATTTGCAGGGGCTTTGAAAGAGGTCCAAGAAATATTGGACATATTGAAATCTCCACCAATTATTTTGCACTGTGTGGGCAATGTTGATACATAATTCAATCTATTGATAAGACTGGTCATGGCGTCATGAGAGGCGTTAGGTGGTCTGTAGACACATCCCAAGAGTAGTTCACGGGATTCAGTTGCCACTGATAGCCACAATGAGTCATCAATTCTATCAAGACACGGCTCATCGAGTATAGTTGCAGAATACTGCTCCCTTAGGTAAATTAAACATCCACCGCCACGTCCTGCACCGCGATGTTTTCGGAACATATGATAACCTATAACATTTAGTTGTGTGTTTGAAGTCTCGAGGGTACACCAAGCTTTAGTGACCAGAATAATGCAAGGATTATATAAGAAGATGAAGAAACTAATAATCTGCATCTTATTGACCAGTGAGCGTGCATTCAAAAGCAATAAACTTAGTGCATTTTCCTTACTCGACGTCATCTTCAAACCTTTAAAAATATCCGAAGCAGAAGGGTCTTTGTGATTCAGAAACTTTGGTGACGTCCCTTGGTCTGTTGCGGTTACGGTAGGCGCATCGACAACTAATGGAATGTCCCGTGCGTCTGAGTCCATGACAGAAAGTTTTGGAAATGTGTCAATAAGGTGTATTGGGGCAATGGAGATATGGGAGTTAGACTGAGCAGGGGAGGTTTGAACGAGGTGTGACGCAATGAAAAAGGGTAAGGTTGGGATGGATTGATCATATCTACATGCACGTTGTCTGCAAAGGGATTACGGAAGGAATTTAGGTGAGCATTAATACTGTGGGGGCTGTTTGTATTAAAAGAGGCGTTAAGCATGGGATAGGCAAATCTGGTGGGAATATTTGGGTTTTGGTTAAGTCTTGCCTTGAAAAGTGTGCCGCGTGAGATATTGCTATAGTTGGGAAGAGGCCGGAGATTAGGGACTGGTAATAGATACATCCTTTTTCTCCCTGGGTGTGGGTATGGCTTCACATGCTTATTTTTCCCCTCGTATTGCGAAGGAGGTAAGTACGAACGACTCGTAGGATAGTGATTTGAGGAGAGTTTATTGAAGCCAGTGCTCCTCTGACGGCCGGTTGTTGGGCTTCTTTGGGATAAATTTGAAGTTGGAATGCCGGCGTGTTTCAGATTGGTTGATGGTCTGAGCCTTACTTTGTCTGATCTAGCTACCGCGTTGACAGGTTGAAATTTAGACGTCCCATTTGGTTCATCATAGGCATACTCCTTTACATACTGTTGTTTGGAATTTTACTCATCGACGGGGGTCGCCGTTTCGTAAGACAGGTTGCTGGAACTGTCTAGATCTACTGTTAATTTAATCAAGTCGGTTAGTATGATATCCTCTGTTGTGTCGTTGGTGTTTTTAAGAGGGACAATGGCAGGCTCAGGGGTGACGCAACAGGACGAAGCTACACAGGGTGAAGATACACACTCATCAGGACCCGATTCATTAACCTTGGACATTGTCGCATCTTGTTTGAATGTGTCCTTGGAGGTGACAGCGTTGCGCAATAAGCGACGTTGACATTCCCTCTCAAGCGGCGTTCTATCTTGCATAATTCTTATCAGTTTAAGAGAGGTTTTGGACTTGATGAGGTCCTGATATTGGATGAACTGTCTCGCAGTTGTTTCGCTCTGGAATTTGAACAAAAATGGGCAGCAGATCTTTTGAATCTTCTTGCGAAGACGAATGAAGGTTTAAGATGTCGGGTTTATATTGGTAATCCTCGTGAGTAGCTTCTTAAGGCCATCGAGGTGAAGCTTATCTGGCACATTGAACACGGTGGCATTATATGTGCAACGCATCCGTTTTGTGATTTCTATTGTCAACGAGTTGAGAAACATGCTTCCGCTCTCTAAGTTATTCAACTTGGGACATTCCGGCACTTTGAAGATGTAAGATAGGGAGATAAGATTTTCCTTTACGGAATCGAATACAGCATAACTTGTTTTTAGTTGGGCAAGTTCAGCCTCCAGTTTAGGTACCTTACCAAATAACTCCGCCAATACATTGTCTGGGGGGATAGAGCAGTTCTTAGTTAGATGAGTATTGGTGGGAACCAACAGTTTATCTTCACCCCCTCTAAAGGCAGCATCCTTGGAAGGGCCTTTACAAGTTTTGGGCCTAGAGCATCTGTAATCAGGTCGTTCAATATCTACTTCAGAACTGGAGCAAGTGGTTTTAACACCAGTCGATGTTGTCTGACGACCGGTTTTGGTCATTATAATGTGTTATATGAGAATATTTTTAAGTCAGACGTGAACGTGGATATAATTTAATCAGATTGTACGGTAAAAAGGATGTCGAAGATAACAATTACATGAGAAACTTCAAATTAAGTACCCATGCAGTAATTACTTGCCCTTTTCGAATCGCACGCCAGGTGATACATAGGATGTGAAATCTGCCGTTAGACGGCGATAAAATGAGAAATCATTGAATGCCGGGCGATAATCCCGTGGTATCGCCCAGGAATTTGAAAATAATCGACTTCCGTGACAGAGAGCGTCAAGAGAATAGAAAGATTTGTTTTAGTCGACTGTGAATCGGTTTTTCTTTTATTTGGCGCCGAGATCGAAATTAGCGACGGTAGGTGCTTCGACGGTATGAATGTGGTATATTGTGAATAATTGTTGATGTGTGATTAATATTTTTCTGATTTTATCTTATATTTTATTTTAGGTTATGAATTATTTGCAGGGCCCTAAAGATGTCTTTGAGTGCCGCGAATTTCTTAGCTTCAGTGAGTTCAAAATTTGCTCAGATAGGCATAGGAAAGATTACAGTGTTTTTACGTGCTTGGTCGAGCAAGGAATCAGGCAGCGGACGCTCGAAATATGATCATGTGAGTGTGGTTGCCATTGAGCTCACGTGGTAGATGGCGTTCCGCTGTATAAAATACAAGTGATGTGAGAGCAAGAGCCGAGGGTCACGGCGTGTTTAGTGAGTTGAGTTCACATACTTTCCAGTGCACAATTCACGCGATACATGTTACCAATCACGCTTCAACGTTGTTGGGAGAAATACCGTGTTGGTTGTTAGCTCCTTCACATTGGAGGACAACTACGACATAACTGCCTTTCCGTACGATAAAGACCAGCTATTTTTCCACGTGGAGTACATGAATACTGCTGGCATATCGCACTGCCCCTTTTGCACAGAGCAGTTACAAACCTTCGCCAAGTAAGTTATGATACCACTAACTATGCAGGTTCGGTTGCGTCGACCTCAAACACTGTACCACCTCCGACGTTGAATGGCAAACGACGACCGTGTGCAGCCCCACTAACCATTGGTGATACCTCTGAAGATGAATTTCGGGTTGCTCCCCCACGCAAGCGGGTCCGAGTAAAAGTGTTGCCAATCGGTCTCACGGACGTCACCGGCAACGGTAAGCGATACCCCACTTAATATGTTGCCGTTAAACTTTAGGCTAGCATGAACAGCAAGAGGAAGACTTCTACTGAAGCGGAACCGAAAGCATGGAGGCTTCCTGAAATCGGATTGGGCATCTCAGATAATGATGACATGTGCATATCACAAACGTATTCCGAAACTTCAGCATAAATTTCACGTCGTGGCGTAGACCTCAGTGTGTCCAACCATAGGTCGTGGCGTTGTGATTGTAGGGTACATGTTAGCTCACCGTCAAACGGGTCACTTCG
Organism: Paragonimus westermani; assembly: GCA_008508345.1. NCBI lineage: Eukaryota > Metazoa > Platyhelminthes > Trematoda > Plagiorchiida > Troglotrematidae > Paragonimus > Paragonimus westermani. The sequence continues at coordinate 4,957 of QNGE01007865.1, forward strand.
AAGTACTTCCTGTGGTACAATGCTTTACTTCTCGTTGAACCTTTTTACTCTTCTGAAAACACATGAAATTACATCTCCTCGGTGGTCACATAACTGCGCAAACTTGCTGATTTCTTTGTTACCTTAATGCCAAAGCAGCTTACGCCCGATTACGGTGAACAGTATACACTCTATGCAGATGACGCCGAATTTCGCCCGCATTTTGGTCAGAAGTCATCAGCTGCAGCCTTATCTACTTACCACTACTTACTACCAATATGTACCCATAGTTACACGTGGATATGATCATAAACATTCAAACTCATCGACTGTCGGCACCTACTTCAGGGAATATCGAACGCAAAATTGTAAGAAAAATGATCTACAACTCTCAGGGTGCATGGTTATTAATCGTTCGTTGCTAATTCCTTCCATCCATCAGATCACAAAACTTCACCCATCTCGTGTACCTATTTCGCTATTAACTTAGCGCAATACTTTGGCGTCCTTACGCACTGAAACTCAAAGTCTTCCCACAGCACAACAAGCATATTTCATACTTTCCTAAATATTCGGTTTACACTCATTCACATGATATTCTAAACCTACACATTAACTGTCTACCAACGACAGCATTAACTTCCTGCGGATAAATTACAGCATGTTGGTGCTTTCTACAGGGCCGTTGGCTGGTTGTTAACTTGCAGCGAGGATCTGAAATAACTTAGCTGAAGAAGGTCCGGTGGTGGATAGAACTACCGTGTGAACACGCGAAGGAGGCGGGCGGAATAACAAACAACGCAACCTGTTAATCGTTTCATCCACCAAATTAATGCCACGGGGTGTGTAAAGTAACCAATTCCCCCGGAAATTACGACTTCACCGGCGTCGCGTGGACGCCTGGGGTTGTTGAGCTTCGTCAAGATTAACAAAAGTGAGCGTTTGCATTACGCTGGTGCTAGTCGACGTGGTTCGCTTGTAGTGGCCAAAACAAATCTCTGAATAGCCTAAAATAGTGCAAACTTACTTCACTAGGCTATCGGTGACAACCAAACAGATGAATGCAACAGGATACTTACAGGACATCTCGCAAGTCGCAGTAGACCAAGAGTTAGGCTCACAGAAAGGATTCAAGATGACCACCACTATATTCCAAATTACCAGTATCCGGAAAGCAAGGATATTCCAGGATAAACGTGGAAGGCTGAAGCGCGGTTGAGGCTAAGACGATGTTCTGAGTAAAACGGAACTGGAAAATGTTGAGCAATAGATCCGTGTAGTATCGTCAAGCGACTGCGTCATTGGTACAAGAGCAGACTGGCGTGCACGCAAAACTTTTTTTACTGTGGTGCAAAGTCACTTGATCCAGTTGGAACAACATGTAAAGTGGATATAAAAACGTTATTGTGCAAGAATGGCGCATCGTTAGTGATCACAGGCTAGAAACTAACTCTTCACACTCAACCAAGAAAGAGGGCAGCCAGACTGCGGCCAGGTATACTTTCAAAGAACACGTAACAAGTTAGTCACCAAAACGCATTACGTACAAAGCATGGGAACCACGCGGCCATACAGAACAGTGGAAGCAAACACATGTACGATAAACGTTGTAACCTAAAGCGCCCTACTTTTGGATTAAGTTCTATCTTCGTCGTTTCGCAGCAAAATTCGCACTTGGGACACTCCCATTACTTCTTCAGTACCACTGGACGTCCCTTCAATATTGCTAAGCCCTAGTGAGTCCCGAACTTGACTTTGTTCACTACTTGAGGTCGGGATTTGTTCAAGTTCATTCAGTTTTTTCCAATATATCAGTGAACCAAACAGAACATCTCGCCTAAATTATGGTATTACTTGTGCACACCTCTTCATATTGAGGCGGGTATGAAAGTCAAGGTTATATCCAACCTTGGCTTCTGAGTGTTCACGTTGCCGAAACTGCTGGAGAAAGGGAATACTTCTAAGGAATCGAGTTTGTCCCTGCCAATCTGACTGTGGATCGAACGACCAGTGTTTGGACATCCCGTGTTACAATCTACGCCGCACTAAACACGTGAAAAAATTGAAGTTTAGCACGAAAGGGACGGCATATGAGGCATGATGGTTTTAAAGCGATTGAAAATGGCCGGCCATAAGGGCGTGCAGTGGGGTAGAACTCACTTACCTTCGGCCAGCTGCTGAACTATGACAGCCGAGAATGCATGTGGTGGAGTAGTGAACAATCAAAAATTTCGATATAAAATACCCAGCGATGTTAAGAGCTTGACCACCAAGAAGAAACGTTACCCACGTAACCTCCATTTACATGTGGAAGTAATCGATATGTTCTGGGCGCAGGTGATACTGCCTAGCAATGGATCCACATACAATTCGACTGGGAAGTGTTTTAACAGGCGTCCAGTCACCAACAATTTAAAAAGAACCTGCAAGTGCACGTAATAGGATTCACAAAAGAATGTAGTGCACTCAGTGTTCCTTAGGTCAAACAAATATGTGAAGTAAGGCTTGATGCAATAATTTGGTGTGGTAAGCAAAACAAGGTGTCAGAACAAAAGCACCATACGTTCCGATCAGGTGATCCGTCAGTCACAATGATTGGTTCTCTGCTATATTACGCGTTATGTGGCCCTGCGTATGAGTTTAGTGAGTGAGCCATAAATTCAGGCCGTCTGGTGATATGAGCCAACAACCTTACTTAGTCAGTTCTGGTATGAACGTCCATGTACAGCATTCTAAATCAAACGTGACACAAAATTCTTTGGACAGATTACTTGGTTTCCGGAAAGACCAGTCAGAAATCTGTGTTACGGAGAATATCACACTCGGCGTTTGCTACAAGTTGCGGAGTTCATGGCAGTGAACGGCTGGTTACGACCAATGATGGTACTGCCAGATGATCACGGAGGTGGCTCAAATGACAATTTCTGTGCTATATTGTCCTAGAAGACCGTCGACTTCAAGAGGTAGTTGAGCAAAATGATGTCAGTAACAATGTGACAGTTCCACAGTGACAAAGAATTCGATAGCATTCGGATGACCGTCTCCTAGAATAGATAAAAATCGCTGAGCTTTCAATGGTGGCTTGGAAGACGGTGGTGAGAACCAAGTAGCAGGATACCTCTGAAGATTCAAGAGGCGCACCAGAACAACTTAATTTATTCGCCCTAACGCCAGGTCACCTGTTTGAAAGTTTAAATGAAAATACACTAGGACTTGGTTACAATGGTGACAGCAGTCTAAAATGTACAACATTTCCAACACCATCCTGGTATGGTCGCTGTGATATCTTCTTATGTTTTGTGGGGGGACATGGAAGAATGGTGTTTTCCATTCAGAATGCCCCAGTGTCATCGGCTTATTGCTGCAATATGTATGCTATGGTTCACCTATCCCAGCTTCTGGGGAGCTTGAGCGGACGGCGGAGGGTGTCTTGAACAACTTTCACGCGAACGATGGATGATGAACATCACCTGTTTTTTGTTACGTTCTTTCGAACATCTGCGAAGCTTTGTTGCTCAACATCTGATTAAGTGTGTATACAGTGTACAATATCAGACGGACTTGACTCGTTGGGGTGAAGACTAGCGGGGTTTATTTCGTGGTGTTAAACCACCCATTTTGTTCGGCCACACTCCCTTCCATCAACGTTAGCTGAATTCTAACCGGGCCTGTTCTGTGATGAATGAAACAGAAGTAATAGGTGATCCATATGTTTATGATGTTGCTGACTGCCGATTTTAATTTTCTCTCACTTGCTCGGGCGTTATAAGTGATAATGAGTCCACTCCTAACCATTCGTTGTCCTCCAGTGAACGAATCCGAATGATCTGATTGTTCGGCCAAGTAAATAGTGGGGCAAAGTGGGATAAATGTCAAAAATGAAGACCGCCGCAGATCATAACTTGGCGAACGGAACTGTCTAGCTTCAGATAAACACCTTTGCCTCTGCCCGGCGGATACTCAGCTATACGTAATAAGGCCAACCTGACCAATCCAAGATGTCTGTTTTCACGTCCGATTTTAATAAAGCATTTGCGAAAGCCTTGCCGAAGCCCTCAGAAACGTTGCCTTCGAAACAACCCATTTCTGGTGGTGAAGCGCCCCGTGAGGCGTTAAAACCAGCGTGACGCTGTGACAGACCTTCAAAAAATGTTCCATTCGAGTATGACATGCCTTCATCTCCAATTTTGTTAACCCCTCATGGAGTTCCCTCACGATGCTGATCAGATCCACAGGTTGACAGTCAGCAGGTGTCGCCTTGCTTCCTGAGTGAATGCTGGGCAGACGACGGAAGTCGTCTGTTAGAAACATACTTCCGTGAGATCAAGGTGAACGGAATACGTTGAACCTCTCTAGTTTTATTCAGCTGAATCACCGTGTATCCATCAGATCTGATTGCATTCGTGCCGGTCAACTTGCTGAGCACTCTAAAGATTTCGTCGTCAATGGTCCTCGGTCAGTGAGGTCCACGTGGTGACTGCCGTGAGATGGACAAAGCAACGGTGCCGAACAATCATCCAGTGCCACTAATTCAAGGTTTCTCTTCAGGTTTCTATGGTAGGAGTTTGAAAGCAAGATTAACCTTACCTCAGGTATTCCACTATACACCGATTCTATTGGATTTCATTTTCCGTTCAAACAATATGCACATGTCTGCGTTGCTCCGGACAGATAGCGTCGGGCCTGTCGTTCCATTGAACAGGACTTAAGTGATTCAGGCTGTACCTATTCCTTAGTAAATGGCGTCGTAATTACCAGTGATTTAATGGCGTATCATCGAGCGCACTTACCAACGCCTTGGTAAGACGTTTTGCCAAGGCTTTGGAGAAATTAATATCTTCAGCGCTAGTAATAACACACTCAACTATATGTTCGACGTTGCAGCGGTGTATATTATAGAAGACTCCGGTGTATTATCTTGAACTGAGAAATTCAGCGTAATGATATCTAATCGTCTGCGCTCCACAACAAACCGGTGGTAGCACTTCATCAGGATTGTGATTCTTTATCACCCATTTATTTCTAACAGTATGAGTGTAGCCTTTCACAGAGCGGATGTATACAATGGTCGCTGCGGTGGCTCCGTTTGCTAAGTTTGTGGCGACTGTTCTGCGTGGACGACAAAACCGTCTGCTTTCAGATGACTCTTGGCGGACCATTTTCTTTCTCCTTGCATTCTAGAGCCTCACTGTGTCAGCTGTCAACATCCGGAACAAGCGATGAGTAGGACAATCAGGTTGTGCCTGATGAACTGTTTTTCACAAAAGCCATAGTTTTGGCAAGTTTTAAACCCTAATATCGGTGGCTTGTCAAATATTTGCAGTCATATAACCGGTTCATTTATATCGCGCACAAGTTGTTAGTAATGTGTAAATCCGCCGGGTACATGTGTCAACTTATGTTTGACGTGATGTGAAACAGTGAATTTGTCAGGGCATGCTTGATTCGATTGCAAACGTCATTCCAGCTCAATCCTTGTTAGCCTTCGCTATGTGAAGTGAACTATAAAGATGCTTTTTAAAGTAGATATCCATTAAGTGCCCGTTTCCTTCCTTTATTTTTACCTAGCACCTTTTACTTGGTACAGTCTCCTTTTCTTAGCATTTTTTACACGCTCTTCCTTCACCCACAACCCACTGGTTACTGAACTCATTTTTCCTCGATCACTGGTTATATTCGACTTATTGTCTGGTCACACCGTTTTGAACGCTTTTCTCCGGTCGACTAGCGTTTAGAGTGAGGGGCAGATTCATTGTGGTTTTTGAACAGCACCGCACAAATTCTAATCCATTCGAGTGCGTTTTCTGACTGTACGCTAGTAGCACGACCTTTCCCTGAGTGTTCTTTGAGCGTTCCCCGAGTGATTCCTGATTGTTCCAATTAGGCGGTTTGGGAATACTCAGGGAACGGTGGGAGAGGGAAGTGCGCGCAGATCCATTAAGCGATCTCACCATTTGTCGCACAATTTCTATTTTTCTACGAATCTCAGTTGCGTTAAACGTAAGCATATTCTCGAGGTCGCAATGTTCAATCTCACGAGAATCGATGTGAAAAGCACACAAGCATTCATATGTTGTATGATGTGCAATATTCACAGCAATATTTTTTTCCATCTATGGACTTTGAAAGTGGCCCATTTAACCCGACTATATGGAGGGGCATCATTATAATATCGAGATTGTGATATTGATCAACAGCTTTGCGATTTTTGACCAACATCTCGGCTCTGCCAAAAAATTCCAAACCGGTAGTAAGTGTGCTCAAGGAACACAAAATCCAACTACTAGTACAGTTACGAGACCTGAGAAACCAATAGCATCGACGCCAAGGGGAAAAAATGAAGAAAGGTAGCAGGACGCCCATAAATTGCCGTACGCACCTTAGTCCCAGTAGCCCGACAAACCTCGATGCGGTTCACGCACGAATAGCGCAACATGATGCTCATCTACGTAATGTCACGGCCACCCTGCATAACCGGATTAATCATGTTAGACAGTTACAAAGTTCTTATGAAGCCAACCTAAAAAGGGACAGGAACCTAATTATTCATGCCATCGGACCATCCATACGGGACCCTAAACACAGGAGGTCCTCGGATAAACAACTATTTCTAAGTGTCTTGCGAAACACCGAACTACCCACAGCGACAAAATGGCACACAGTGCAGGGACTCGGTAGGTGGATCATATCTATCACACAAACGAACAGTCACAGACCACTCCAAGTCGAGTTTTGAGACTGCAACATTCAGGATCTGGTACTATCTAAAGCTGACACGGTAACCCAGATGATGCCAGGTATAAAAGTCAAAGGAGACACAGCCATGCACAGCAAATCGGACCCATATATGGTGATGTCAGCCGCATCAATAATCATATGTGAGCGACTCGGCTCAAACCTGAGTCAGGAGGCAAACGCAGCGCCAAGAGAACTAGACAGCGATGCTGCAGCCTTGGGGAGCCAAACACTGGAGAGAAAAGTGGTTTATATTCGGCTGGTTCTCATCCTCATATCCTGAAAAACAATGTGTAACGAACAAGCTCGTTTTCAGTGAGTCATCATCAGGCTAAATACATCACATTTATATCATATATTTCACGGGAGAATCATCAGTGTAGTAAACGGGAGGACGTGTGATAAATGAGGTCAATCAGTTCAATGTTACACTGCGATCAAGTACCCACTCGAACAATGGGTCTTGACAAGCTAACTGGGTGGGTGTTGGCCAGGGCAAATTCAGAACCTGAACAAAAGGTTTATGGGCGCAAAGGGATGGGTTATACATTCGGATCCCAATAGCCTATGCTGTAGACAGAATCCTACTCCTCACCGCTCTCGACCGGATGGCCTTAACTCGGTAGATTGGACGAAATGCGTCCTTTACTTTGCCAGTGTGATTTGAATCCACCAGGTGTGATAGTATGGCACTGCAGACAGTCTTTGTTATACCACTGTTGAGCCGAGCTGGATGATGTTCCCGGATCCGTTCCCATAAGCGTCTAGTCGTGTGGCCAACATAACTGGTCCCACAGGAACAAGTAAATGAATATACACAAAACGAAGCTGCAGAAATAGGCACTTTATCTTTTAGGCGTGGGCACAAAACCGGATTGGACGTAAAGTGGACTCGTAATTTAGCGGCGTAGAATGTTCGGTTGAATGCGCTTGTGAGCCTACGTGTAATAGTTTCCGCTAAATATCGCCTTTGAATGGTGATCCGATATGCACAACTTTCTTTTCTACAGAGTACAGCCGGTCTTTTACCCCTCGCTGTTGCATGGCCTTATCTACGAACCTTTCCGGGTATCCATTCTCTATGAATATTGTGCGTACGAATGCTAGTTCTTGTGCAATTGTGTCCTCCGTGCAAATCCTTAGAGCTCTTCCCGTCAAACAGTTGGTCAGATTTCTTTCCGAGTCAAGTGGAACGAAACTATTGAAATGAATGTACTGATCAGTCCAAGTATCCTTTCTATGTATCGCCCGCTGAATTGAGCCATCAGCACGGTGACGTAAACGTACATCCAGAAAGCCTAATTGGCTATTCATTTCGGTCTCCAACGAAAATTGTAAATTTTGGTGCGCGGAGTTGAATGTTGCCAATATGTCAGTTGGGTCAACGTTATTATCGAGTACGCAAAGGATGTCGTCAACATACCTCTTATAAAAATTGCATTGGCGAATTGCTGGACTCAACTNCCCGTACAGTCTCGGAATCGCGGTTCCTATGGGGCAAATTCTTTCAAATGTAGTTGAATCTATAATTCCCCTCTGTTTTCAGCATCGTAAGGATTTTGATATAGCTTTCTCGATTTGTGGGGCTTTATCCTTTTCATTCTCCATTTTTCGAAACTTGGTCTGATCATCTAATATGGTCGCATTTTGTTGATATAATCTGCTTTATTAAGCAACACGATACCCGCACCATTATCAGGCTTAGAAATTAAAATGTTCTCATTTCTCTTCAAGTTTTCAACCACTACGAGATGTTCTTCGTGAGAAATTGTTTAGAGGCTGGACTCGAGCGTGAGTACTGATAACACGAATTCACTAGTGTGGATTTTAGTTGCTCCGCATCTAGAGTCGATGTAGGATCGAGGACCGACAACCGTGCGTACAAATTCTCAAACTGCACCTATAAATCCAATTGCCTAGTTTTACGCTGTGGACAACAAAACTTAGGGCCTAACGATAGCACTTCTAGTAATACTTCGTCCTGATTCAAAGAAGAAAAATTGTGGACGTACCATTCTGGATTGATTGGAAACTGCGAAGAGGGCTTCGTTGGATTGATCTGTTTGAGTAACCTGTCCAGCCTCTTTTCACCTTGTTTGGTTGCAATCTGTGCGGCGTAAACGTCAAAATTAGACCGTTCCTCAGGTGTCAATCGATCGAGAACCCGCGCTGCCATCCTATGGTTAATCTCTAATTTATTGAGCGCGCTGCGCGTTGTGTTTTGTTTGTTAAGTGCTTGGCGTTGCAATGACGTCGCCGTTATTATGATCCGATTTCTACGTGATATACTTTGGGTATACGCAACTGTCTATGCATTTATCAAGGAACTGAATAGTCGCTTTCGCTTCCGCCAGTCTTGCGCTAAACTTAATGCACTCATTAAGTTCTCGCAGCGCAATTGGGTCTTTGGCTTGTTTGAATCTCGTAAAAATTCCCTGAGTAGTCATGAAAAACAATGTGTAGCGAACAAGCTCGTTTTCAGTGAAGATGAATCACTGAAAACGAGCTTGATCGCTACGCATTGTTTTTCATGACTACGCTGGGAATTTTTACGAGATCCTCATATCCACAAGCGGATCTATCCCTCGGAGGTTTCCTCCGGAGGATTAGATACTACCAGCTGGCGGATTAGTCAGAAGGCCAGATCATCGGAGCTAAAATTCATGCTAGCGAATTTATGCAGCCTGCTCAAAAAGAGAGAAGCGCTGCAAATAGCGATCCGCCCCATAGATATTGGCTTCCTCACAGAAACCTGGCTACAACAAAAAACAGATCTTGGGGATTGTGCGCGTGGGTTCCATTGGTATCGCGGGGACCGTAGCAATGCATTCGGGAGCGGCTGCCTACTTTTGATCAAACGTTCTATGAGACAGTCATCCGTGAACTACAACTGCAATTGCGTGGGCGTTCAGACCGCTGTTGGCATGCTTCACGTAAATCCTACATTGGTGGTCTTCCGGGATGTACCGTACTACGGGTGTAACACCAGAGGAAGATGGAGCATTACTGGGATCATTCTAGTGGGCTTGTCAATCAGGCTGTCGCCTGCTCGTTTTGGGAGATTTTAACGCTCCTAAAGTCAACTGGTCACTGGGATCTATTAGTGGTAGAGTGTTTGATCACAAGCTGTTCGACCTAGCCAACAAACTCACGTTAACACAACATATGGGAATGGCCACGAGATCCCAACCTGGTCAGATGGCCTCAGTGCTAGACCTGATCCCATCTCGACACAGCACAGGTGTCACAAAAGTATTGCCTGCAACACCACTAATCACGTGATCACGTGACGATTTATTTTTCGTTCCAATGTCCCCTGTTAGTAAAGAAGGAACACCAGGTACAACTGTTTCACCCAATAAACAACAAGAAACTAATCTGAGAAACTGATAAGATGGCCTGGGACCCAACGGTTCCCATAAAGGACGTCGACAGTTTGTGTTCGATCTACGTCAATAACATCCGCGTCCTTAAAGCTAAGGACGTCCTTTAGAAGCAAGTCGGAAGAAGAGGTCGGAAGCCATGGGTTTGTCCCAGGGTCAAGAGAGCCTTTCAGAGTAAGTACACGATTCGAAAAACATATATGCAACATAAGAGGATCAAAAATCTCATAATTTTAAAAAGGCTCGAAATGAAGCAATCACGCTAACAAGAAATGCTCGTCTAGTCTATGAACTTAATCTAGCACGAGATATTAAACAGAACCTCAAAAGGTTCTATGGTTGTGCCTAGCTTAGGCCCTCCCTAAGAAAGGAAATTGGGACCACACTTTCCTGTAACTGGGAGATCACATCGACTGACAAGGGCATAGCGGACGCGTTTATGGTACAGTTTCAATGTGTTTATCGCTCAGACGACGAAGCACCGGAGACTCGGCCGTGAGCGTGCACCTGGTGGATCAGGTCATTACGTCCCACGAAGCTGAAGAGAGATATCCAAGCTAAACAACACAAAGTCCGCAGGACCTGACCACACCCATCCGACAGTCCTATAATCTCTGGCCAAGTTGATGGCGTCACCATTTTCCAGACTGTTCAGTCTCACATTAGAAACAGGGATAGTGGTGAGAGACTGGATAGAAGTCATAATTCCCATCTTCAAAGATGGTAACCGATCAGAAGCTGGAAATTATCGAGTAGTAAGCCTGACTAGTGTTATCAGAATATTACGAGAGAGGATCTGTAGGTTTCTCTGGGAACAGCAATTCTTCAGCGACCCTCAACATGGCTTCCTAAAAGGTAGATCTTGTCTTACCAACTTGCAGACGCTTTTAGGCACTGTTGCGGGGAAACTGGATAGAAAAGTTGTCAAGGTGTGTTATCTGGACTTGCAGAAAGCCTTCGATTCTGTCAACCACAGGCTTCCATGCTGGAACCTCCGAGAAGCTGGAATCTCTGCTAGAATCTGCAGGTGGATGCAGGCGTTTTGAGTTGGAAGGTCGTGTAGATTAACAGTAAGAGGAGTACTGTAGGACAAAGGTTATCCGTTAAGCAGAGCCTCTTGGGAATCAATCCTCGCCCCTCTCCTTTTCCTGGTGTACATAAACGATCTGACCAACGACTAAGTCTGCTCATGTTACCTGTACGCAGACGATGTAGTGCTGGTCGAGAGTTCGTCGAACTCGACTGCTCTCCAAGGGGGCATTCTGAAAATTTGCGAATTGACGTCGGGGTGGGATTTGGCGCCGGACGTTCTCAAATGTCATATATCCGCCAATGCTCTCCAGTCAACGTCCAGGTATTAAAGGGATGCACGTGGACAGAAAACTAAACTAGCAACTGAGCAACGAACAAGAGACTTGGGTATCCAACTCAAGAGTATGTTTAATCCATCTGATTAGTGTACCGCATTCGCGACAAAAGCGCAGCGGGTTTTATACTGACTGAAATCAGCGATCGCTAAAAATTGCCTGCAATGATCACTGAGACCGCGAACGTGGATATATTCAAAAGAGAGATAAAGAAAGGTTGGGACGACCTTCTTCCTACTTTGTACTGATCGAAGCTTGATTTGTCTCTGCTGTTTAGAGTGGCCGAGTTTTGACAGTCCATTTCTTCTGTCTCTACAATTAGACCATCAATGAACACATCAACAGAAAACGCAGTCTGGTCAATCTCCGGATCACACCGGTCAAGCATCAGGACGACAACAGGCGCAGGCCCCCACCAAGTCATCAATTTGAAATTTGAAAATCAGGGCCAATCGCCAGCAGACAGTTAATGTAGGTAAAATTCTTCCTCCGAATCTCTCTCTTGCTACAGCCTTTTGCTCACCAGTGAGCGCTTCAGCTCATTTTTCCTCAACAAGTAATTTCATCCTCAAACTTGCAAATTAGTTGGAACTGATACCGAGGTCTTTTGTTGTGTTATTCATTTCGGTTTTTGTAAGATTTCGGTGTACTTCAGCGCATCATCGGTGACAAAATTTTTCCATGCTCTTCCCTAACCGATGAAGAATTTGTCGAACGCTGACTGACTTTTGGTTGGGAATAACTAAGAACCAGCGCACAAGTAACTGTTGTGTTCAGGCTAGCTCTCGTTCTTCTGATCACATGGTGTCCGCAATTAACTGGTACCCCAATAAGACGGTTACATTGGGCACGCATCTAGTGCAATCGTTCGAGAGTGCCAAGATAGCTTCAGCTATTACTTTGAACCTTTGTTGTCTACACTTGGAGCCGCAGAAACTTTCAATGCCCAAGACCAGTGTGTCTGATTCAGCAGTTGTCGGTGCCGCCTAACAGATTGCAACCAGCTAACTTTATCGGCTTGCGTCTTTTCATACAGGCGCAACCAGCACCACCAAAATGCAAATCTGTTGGACTCGCACCACTTGCTCATCACTCCAGCGTCTGCGGCATCGGGAATTTACTGGTGGCTCGTCATCTTACCACCTTGCTGGCGATGAACCGGTAGTACGCACGCCTCACGGGCTTCAACACCTCGGCTTTGCCCCAGTTTTCAACGGTTGTGTGACAAAGTCAAAGCAAGTCCACTATGGTAGCTGATGGATCTTCTGATCTTGAAGAAAAGCACATCAACTTAAAAACTTCCAGCATAATACAGCTTGCTGGATTGCAACAAAAACTTGCTGCGTTACGTGCATGAATCATCGAAGTTTCTTTTATGGTCTCTCTCCAGGCGTGAACAGCATGCGTTACCTGGCACACTTGCAGAATTTCCTCATTCTTACGTCCCATCGTCTTGGGTGTTCGATCAACGTGTACACATTTTTATTAGCTGTTTCCCCCACGTGAACTAACCACCATCAAGCTTGTTATCAATTTTTCACTATGGCCATCTGGATATAAAAGCTTGCCCCTCCGGATTTGACGGTTCGCATTCTGAGACGCAGCAATGTACTGAAGCACACTACAGCTAGCCCATACACGTTTTCACGAATCTGCTGCACAGCTAGGTAAAAGACACATTCATGGTGTTAGCCTTTTTTCATTCGTTGATTGTTTGTACGATTTAACTGCAGCCTACGGATTCATTTGCTGACCTATCGCTGCTCGACTTCAAGCGTTTTCCAAACATTAAGCGGCAAATTATAACGTCCTTTAAACCAAAACGACAGGTGGCGGCTCTTAAGTCTCGTTGGATTTGTTTTAAGAAGAGACTTCGGTTCTGGACTGTAATTTGTGTGCACAATAGCGTATCCTCCCCACTCAGTCGATTCATTTGAGGCCCTCGCTGTGCAGCCGGATACATCCCCTTCAGCTTTGGTAGAAATTGAGAAGAAATGAACCATTTCCTTCAATTTCACGGAGAATTCGTTGTTGTACTGAGAACCACGTTGACGGCTCTGCTGCGGATCTAGCACCCGGAACCACTGTCTGCACTCATGGCAGAATGTTGCATCAAGCATACTCAGGATGCCTGTCTGATGACTATGTTAGAGAGGTTTCAAAACTACACAACGGATAGCCAATACACAGCGACTGGTGCGACGACCATATTTACCAACTATCGACTATGCCAGATTTCCGACTATCACTTGTACCCATTCGTACAAACTGTCGTATGCGTCCAAAACTTTGTTCGAAATAGTAGGGACACCGACAGGCACCCCGTTCACCCAACTGTGCAAATGATTCTGCGTGCCTGCTCATCGTTTCGAGGGCATATCGGTCCATGTCATTGCTCGTCCGCTCGCACTTTGACTTCACGTGTCGACGACACACCAGCAGCATTATGTTCTACCGGTCATCCCAGTCGGCTTGACCCCATCAGTCGGTAAGATCGTCTGGATTGTATAGTCTGATGTATATTTGAATGCACTGAACCAATTCTTCCCTCATGCTAGGTTCCGAGTGCGCATAGCGTGTAAGTTTGTACTTCATGTCACATTTTATTAAGTTCCGTTCAGTCGCCATAAGTACTGTAGAGGTCGAGCGACAGGTTTTGTCTATCTTAGCGCTGGCAATACTAACAGACCGTAATTTTGGGGACCTTTATCCGGAGTTTCGATTCGGTTCGTCGGAAACAGAGTTTAGCAACCGATGTATAACAGAAGAATTGGATAAATTTTCTCAGCCTTTACCACGTCTTCACCGCCGTGGTAACACCAACGTCGTAACTGGTGTGTTGCTACATCCGGACGCTAGCATGGTTCAATCGCCGGTACCATTTTTCGATAGGATTGGAACGTCCATTGTCAAACAATGCAGCGAGAAAATTGAAACTTCCCAGTTGTAAGTCTTCGAAGTTGTCCACCGTCCCTCTGCTGGCCCGAGTTGGTGGAGTATCATGCGGCATGCAAACCGTTACACTTGAATCATCTGTCCCACACCTATCGTTGAGTTCGGAGGTCTAAGGACTCGTCGCGCCACGCTCAATCTTTCCGCAACGTCTGTCGATATACTGGGTTTAAGATAGTCCCGTTCGTAATCCCGCAAGCGCTCAGTATATTCTTGGCCCCATGAACAACCGACTCCAATTTAGGACGGACGGTTGTAAAGGCGAGACTTTCTATTAATAAGACACCAAAGCACAGTTAAATATTAGACGCGACCCAGTTGCAAAACTCCAATTGTGTCCAAATGTGGGGGTTCCATGCTGCCAGCGTAGCTTACTATTTCACCCAGTAGGGCGGTTGTTCCGTTTGGGCATATTGTTATTGGCGCTGGTTTGAATCCAGCCGAAGCGCAGACTCTTCACAATTGGGTCTTATCTAAAGTAAGAATTTTGTCACACCATTTACAAGTAATACATATATTGGCTGCCTAAAAAAAGGGGAAGGCCAACTGGGCACAATATCACATTCATCACATTTATAGAGCCTAACCAGCGATCTGCGCAAATACGGCTAAATTTCATTGGGTACGTAATGGCGATGTGGCACACAGTAGGTGAGGCCGTGGGCACGAACAGTCAGAGGTTGATCGGTATGAATTAGGAGAGGACTAATTGTGTGATAACAAGGTTCGACGGGTAAACAACCCTAGAATTTGAGATATGTCAAAATTGACGCACATCGGAAGAACAATCTATTATGCAAAATGGCCATCTTACAATTGATGCCGAATTCTTGAGTGCAAGAAAAAGAATTAACTATCGAACAAAACTTCACTTTCCTACTTCCGTCTTCAAGTCGCTAACTCAGTCATCTCATGTTTCTCGATCAGGTTTACTCTAATCACATTATCATCATCGTCATCATCATCATCATCAT
>QNGE01007866.1:0-20335 GCA_008508345.1 Paragonimus westermani
AACTCATTCTGGCTTGATCAAGGAGTTACTCAATAGTGACTATGAGCCCAACGGGCACAATGTCCTTGCATAGCCGTTCTGTTTACGGTTCAGGCGTAATAAAATTTGGCAGATTTCCTATACAAAGGGTCGAGCTGGCAAATGAGTACTAGTGCAAAATCTTCAAGACCTCGGCGTGAGGTCCTTGTCTAGATAGCTAAACTCTTGTCAAGGATGTGCGTACTACTTGTTTTGCTGGTATTTATCCAGTGTCATGTAAGAACTATAATTAGGCCACTTATTAATTATCAAGTGTGCCATACAAACAAACAATGATGTGAGTATATTCTTGGTTTCGTCAGTAAAGAGCATAAACCCGCTGAGTTGCTCATTCAAATGGTGGGCGTTGAGTTTTTCAAGATACACTTTTCTTTATGTCCACCTCTGGATATGCATATTCAACTGAATATTAGACTAGATTTTCCAAATCATTGTTCAGTGTACTCAGAGGATTTCTAGAAAAGAACGTCCGAATGATGTTGATTTTCTGTGCTGGCCCCGCGAATAGGTCTTCTGAGCACTTTACAACCATTCTGAATGAAATTAGGTTCAGATTCTGTGCCTAATATTAATGCCTTAGTTTGTGCATGCCTAGCTAGCCAAATTCGGTGTAAGCAGAAAAAACTGTGCAAAGTGCCAAAACAACGAAGCATATTAAGGAAAACCAAATGAAAAGTGGAGTATCGCAAAGTACTTTCTACTTATGGTTGGAGGAGCAGTTCACCATCTTCAGCCTGGTTGTTGAGGTGGTCTCTCTTTGGATAGCTGAGGGACGTAAGTGCAGAACACTTGTTATAGTTCTTGTTTTATGTTCAGAATTTTAACTCACTTGTTTGGGTCAAGCCGCAAGCGCGTTTTGGTGACCGCCCCAATCTCAACCATGGTAGTTCACTACGAGAATCATAAAAAGGAAAGTTGATCCAAGGCTGGTGATGTGAGGCAGTGGTGGACGCCGTCTTCGCCTTAAGATGAGGTTCAACATTGTCCAACGCCAGCCGCGCCCTGCCGTACCACGCTTCTAGGGTCGCATTTTGATTGAACAGTCAGCTGTGATCATTAAGTAAGCTACCATGCAACCTCACTGTGAAGTTTCAGGGCAAGTAGACCGCTGTTGGCACATGCTTGTGCAAAGAAAATTCGACGACTCTCATTGAAATGAACACGGTCAGTGTGAATTTTTATTTATCATGAAATTTCACACTCGGCAGTGACAAACTAAATAGGTTAGGTGCTTTCACGAGATATGCGCCCTGGCGGTGGGGTGCACACTCCACTCTGTATGAGCCGGTGTGATCATGGCCAAATTGCAGGGTCACTATTTTTTCGGTTGTAAAACAACTGAAATTCTACAAACGGTTTGCTGACGGCATGTTCTGAATTAGACACGAAATAAGGAATCAAGCCTCCAATTTCGCTCGGAAAAGTTTCTCAGCCACTTTCGAGTGCTGAAGGGAGGACAGTTTGTTTTTCTTGGACACCCTGGTTAGACGCCATTCCAATGGATCTGTTGAGCGTTCAGTGTACCGTAGACCAGCTTGGACTAGACAATATGTGAACTACATGGGTTTCTTTCCTGATGCACACAAAATATCAATAGTATATACAATCTTCCGCAGAGCGAAAACCGTAGGTTACAAGCCGAACTAGGGGTGTTGCACGATGCGCCTCGTGCTAACGATTTTCCAGAACTTTTCATCCGGGAATAAGTGAAGTTACTGCGGGAAAAGCGGCATTAGAAGTACCTAAAATGACTGTCTTCATCAAAGGTTCCCTCCAGGGGTGATTAGCGCCGCGTTAAAAAGTGTGTATAATGCAGCAAAATTTGTTCTGCTCTCACAAACGACAAGGTTACCTCTAACCCCAGTCACAAAGCAAATCCGCATGCTTCCTACCAGCCATTGCATCCGTCAATTTTCCTGCGTTTGCGGAAACATACATTTGTAGAACAGAAAGGATGCTTTGAACCACTGCCAACGATTATATCCCGAAGTGGCTGAAAGTTGCACTGATTCACAAGTCAATGAATAGCACTCAGCGAGGACAGACCGTCGATCCACACATTCTGAGATACTTATCGATCACATTCACAATGTCAATATCGCATCATCTTTTAAAGTCTTGGTGAACGTGCACATCCCACAAATTATCAAGTATAGTGAAGCGTTGTCGATAGACCGTCGACAGCCGCTTCTATTTGTACAAACACAACTGACTGTCAACCTTTGTTTACCTTGAGTACCAACCCGACCCATTCTATTGTGTGCTCCTGATCGTTACGCTTAAGTCCTGGTGGTTCTCACGCTAGTCACGCGTTCACGGCTGAAGAGAGTGCGCTAAATGAGGTTATATCGTGAGTTGTGTTTTCCGTCCATTCTACTAAGATATCTTGCTGAAAAGCCAAGTTTCTAGTCAGAATATGTGAACCTGCCAATTGCGTTATTAAGGTGTGCGTCTCTCCATATCGAGCATTAGAATTCGGAAGCATTATTAGGTAAATGTATGACGGACAACGTGAAGACAGCGTTGTGTCACTGAACGACATTCAGAACAACATAGTGTTGATATGATTGCTTCCGGTCAAGTGAGTACCAACCCACCAGGTCTATCAAACTGCAGTTTTCTGCTGAAATGCTACAGTTCAGGTTGTTCAGTACGATTTTGTTTGCGAATTAGGCTGTACCACTGTCGTAACTTCAGCTCCCGCCTTTCAGCTCACATATTTTGCCCGTGTAAAACGTATTACCGACATCAAAGTGAACTGCAGCTACCTTCATCTTAGTTCAAACAATCAGTTCCAACTAACACAACAACGTAGACATACCTGCCTTTGAAGTGAATGGTCGACTAAGTTTCAATTAGACACTAGCGTATGATTTTGTTGTATTGCAAATACCAGTTTGTCTACCGATTTCCTTAATGAGTACATCAAGATATGTCGCTTATTTCTAACCAAAAAACAACGAGAGATCAGAACGGACATGTGTACGAACTGAACACTTGTTGACCACCATAAGAATAGCCATTCGAAATTCGAAATTCCATCGAACTTTATGTAGTTTTGTTATCTGAACAACGTTGTCTGCTTTCATCGGTTTTCAGTTGAATATGATCAACTGTTCAAATCACTAGACTACATTCACTTCATTTATCTATCAGTTTGTCGGTGTCGACTTCAAGTGTACTGAAAATTTTCTATCGTTATAGGGTTAATACAGGAAAATCCACTTAGGTATTGTGGGGTAATCGATTGATGTTTCGTTATTTTCCTCATGATGAAATACCCTTTTTTAAGATATGAAACATTCAGCTTATTAAATATGACATATTGCTCTGAAGTAGACATCTGCCATCAAATTCTTGCCAAACCAAATAAATCACGTTTGAACGATATACTGTCATTCAAGCTACACGATCGGAGGTGGAGAGTAAACGCATCAAGCTGAAAAATATGTGCAGGTTTGTATGATCACACCATAAATGTAGTGCCAAAATATGCAGAGAAGTTACCTCGACCTGTGTGTACATATGTACCGGATACAAGATGCAAACAAATATTTATGTGTGTACATTGTTGGTTATTTGTTCCAACTTCGATGGTTATGCTTTCACTTGAGTCCCAGACACTACAGCATTTGTGTAGCTGCTTTTGATTTGGAAACTCAGGCGAAAGAAACGTATAGGTCACCAGAATTTTTCCAATCGATAGCCACTACGGCTTTACTGGTGGTTTCTCTGTAACACCCACTGCTAAATCAGAATTGCTGTTTTCACCGGGTGCACATGACCTTGCCTTGAGTGACTAGATCAAAAAATAAGTGTGAAGTTCAGAGGGCGTAAAACGGTATAAAAATTCATCCTCCTTTCTTACTGTGGGCGAACTATTAAACGTTACCTTAATCGCGGTAGTAGTTTAATGACGTGAGCCGTCTTGTTCACATCGTCCAGGTGCCTTCAAGTTATTAATACAAAAGTGTACCACTTTTGGTTTTCAAAAATTTCACTTCTGTTGTTCGTCGAAGTTATCGTTCCCTCTGATGAAGCCGTGTGCACTTGCTTTATAAATGGCTCGGGCCATCTGCTTTTCATGAACAAAGTTCATCAGAATGATGATGCACCGGGAATCGTATGCTGTGCACATATACTCACGGCTACACTGATTATGTGATTTGTGATGCCTTAGTCCAGCTTCCGTGAGGCAATGTATCCAAACTGCATAAACCAGTTCTTTCAGGATCTGCACTGACAAACTCTATGCAGAGCAGATGCACCAGCACGTCCTAGAACATATTCGCTTAGGAAAGCTGGTCGAATGCTATGTCAGTATTATAGGGTTTATGCTATGCTGGACCGGCAATCCCAGCAAACTGCAGCCATCAGCAGACCAGCGTTGCAATTTCGGAGAAAATATCTCCTGTTATAGGGTTCACGATAACCGCATCTAGCTGAATAGGAATTCCCTCCGTGCATCAAGCTTGTTTCGAAAGGGTAGAGAAAGAGTGTTCGGAGTACAGCGGAGCTGGAAAATTGGTTGAGGGATTCGTGCACTGCCGTCGGGCGACTTCACCACAGGTAAGAGAGCAGACTGACGTGCGTGCACGAAAATTCTGTTGTATCGTACTGTCATTCTAGGCAATCCGAACAACATGCGAGGATGACGGGAAAACGTTGTACAGGAGTGAAGCACTGTTACTGAACGAAAACAAGAGAAAACTCTACAGATGTAATCTGTCAGAAGTACGCAGTAATATAACTCACAATTCTGTTTGGATACAAGAGAGATGGGGAGTCTGTTCCTCAGGCGTTGTCTCGCGTGATAACTTTTTATTAAACCAAACGTTTCGTGCATGTTCAAATTTGAGTCTTAAAATTCTTCTGCCAGGCATCCAAAAATGCTTTACAACCTTGAAAACTAATTTTGAGCCAGCATTGAGTGTGAATTCTGTTTAGTGCTCTCATCTGAACGCCTCAATCAAGACATCGGCAGGCTCTAATATGTGATTTCTTAGCAGTAAATCAAACTTTTCCTCAATTCTCCTTGTTCGGTACATGAGAAGTTACTTGGTGACCTCCAAATGGTGTGACCCACATTCACCGAATGTTTGCTTCAGTTGTTTGTTACGAGCGTCGTGGTTTGAAGTACAGCATATTTCACACTGCAATGAGGTTTTCCATGTCCGTCACAAACCTATACTTGTCCGCTGAACAGCTAAGCTTGCCACTTCCAGTACTCGGACGTTCAGGTGGGCCAAAATCGAACAGTTCTTGCACGTTCGATGATAGAGCTCCCCACGAACATCATCTTCTCCGCTCAAACATGACTATGAGCTTTCACCCGCAATCATTTTCCCAATCTCCGTTGACTGCCCTCAGAAGTGCGTCATCTGGGTCGCTTTCAGCAGCCTGTGTGACAGTTCACTGACAAAGAGAGTGTTAGAAATGTCTGAAGCTCACATGCCAACATGACGTTCTTTGATCGGACGCCCACTAACGGCTGTCGTTGCATAGTAAATCTCGAAAGACCGCTCGGAGCACGGAGACTCGTCGTTTGTTTGTGGCGTTATTGTTTCCTAGGAGTTTGGTAATCTAGTTAACTCATGTTGACGTGAATCACGCTTCAGCATGTGACAGTCATCTGTGATTTTGTTAGAAACCATTCCGCAGGCTGAAAAGTAACGAGCGTTTCGCATACATGAATGCTTGCTTGCGCTCATGTTCAAATCGACATCTACAGTAAGACAACGAATCATGTTGTGTACAAGCACTACATTTACGACGCGAGTGTGGTACCGCTGGGACTTTATATAATCAGCTGGACTTTTCAACGCCTGCTGGAACAGTCCACACAACAGTCTTTGTAATCAACTTTGCAAGGTCAATTGCGGGAAAGTCCGGAATTGTTAACGGGAGGGGCAGAAAGCCTGTTGAGTTCAGTTTTCTATGGAAATAGAAGAGGCTGCTGTCATCGTCATCATTATCATAATAAACAGCAATATACCAGTGGTCCACACCAATGATTAACTACCACACAACCATGAAGAAAACGTGAACCCTATGCAGGAAGAGAGAGAAAGAAGAAGTGAACGGTAGGGGGCGCAACTACCAGAAATAACTACGTCTATATTCAAACAGTCAACATCAAGGTACCTACACTTTGCAAACGAACAACCGAACTGCAATTGAGAGTAAGGCGTCATCAGCTGGACAGCTTCCTTACGGCTTTCACTGCCCGGCGTCATCAAATGCACTCACTTCACTGACAACTCGGCCAAACGGCGACAACATTCACGCCACTGAACTCGATCAGGAGCCATTTTATCTGGAGTCTCCAGCCACCGGCTCTGTGAGTCGCGAGGGCCCCAGCCCGGGGGACGAACGTAATCTGCGGTGGCCAACACCTTGATGATCGACTTCATTTTCTTACGCCAGGTCACACAATTTGTTGTAGTCGGTCGCAGCGCCACCGAACAGTGCTCAGTGTGGAAGACGATTAGTTGGCATCCTTAATACATGATATAATCATCTAAGGCTATGCAGACGTAGAGACTGGACAAAAGATGTCGTTTGGCAATCACTGCCAAACGCCCACTTTTCAACCTCTTCGTTACACGCTGGTACCGTCCGACACAAGCGATTGAACGCAGACATCAGTGATCAAATACGTGGAGACGTTTCATGTTTTCTACCATGAGCGGTCAGGTTTCGCTGCCGTAAGTTAATACAACCATCACCGTTGTCTTATATACGCGACTTTTAAGCTTCAGAGAAATACCTTTCCGTCTGTCGCCGCGGCTGATACAGCTTCCCAGGTATACAAACCGGTCAACAACCTCCATGAATACATAGTGTAACATCGAATCTATGTGATCACAGCAATCCTGCATAAGCACTTTGCATTTTCAGGCTGCAGAGTGCGCTCCAAAATATTTAGCAGAATGCGAGATAGCGTCTAGCATCGCTTGTGCTGATTGAGAGTTGTCAACCAGCAACACCTTGTCATCAGCATAATCAAGATCAGTCAGTCTTTTACCATGTAGGAGGTCCACGCCGGCATCTTTTGGGTTCAGGAGACTATCCTCCATTATTCCGTCTATGAAGACATTGAACATAAATGGTGAGGGCGGACAGCATTGACGTGTGCCACTCATAATGTTGAAACTGTCAGACAGTTCACCGTAAACCCTTACCTGAGCTGACGTATGGGAATAAAGTGCCGACAGTATGTTCACGCACTTAGTCAGCACACTTCTGCGCATGTGCGACTCTTAAATTGTGGATCCACTGGGTGGAACGCACCTTTATATTCGAGAAATACAACAGTTGCTGGCCTGCGATATACATGACGCCGCTCCAAGGTTTGGCGAAGATTAAGAATGTGGTCGATACATCCTCGTCCGGGGCAAAACTCTGCCAGTCCACTCCTAATGTGTACCTTCCAAGCTGCAGTGAGTGGGCAAAGTATAATGGAGGTTAGAACCCTGGAAATTACTGGGTTTAGACTAATTTCTCTAAGGTATTTGCAACAGCTCCTGATACCCTTCTTGAATCTAAGAAATATTATCGAGTCACCCCAACTCGAGCGGATAGTTTCTGTCATCCACACGTCGAAACAAATGAGTCAAAGCCTCCACTAACACCTCTCCCCCTTTTAAGAAAAGTTCCTGCACGAGATCGTCTGGACTAGGTGCCTCATCAGGCATGGCAGCCGCAATGCAATTGCGGACCTCAGTCTCAGTGCGTGGTTCCAGGTCTGCCTGCCAGAGCAATACATTACAAGGTCGTGGGGGCAACGCGGTAGAAGCGGTGGGCCAAGTTGAATTGATCTTCAAAATGTTTCACCCAGCGCTCTAACCTTATCGGCTTATTATAAATGAGTGTGCCATCTGTCTCGCTGATGGCATCACTCACAGGTGGTCGCCTGGGACCAGTGGCACGGATAAGCTTAAACAGTTTGTCAGTGATTCCTGAAGCAAAAGCCGTCTCCATTTCCTCAACTGTTCTCAACAACCAAGCTTCACGGTCAGCTTCTAGGCTACGTTTCAGTTTCTTACATATATCTCTTTTAGATATGTTATACGAACTGTCAGGACGGATGTTCCATCTATCTTCAAACGACTTCAAAGATTTTTCTGAGATCCAATGTTTGTTCATTCCATGTACATCCTTCTACCGCATGCTAATTTACCTGAGTCACGAATAGCCTGTGTGATCTGGGTCCATGAGCGATCAGGATCTTCGCAGTGAGAACTACTAAGCCAGGTTTCTAAGCTAGTTTGATATTTATGACTTACCGACAGTATGGTCAATTTCTCATCAGCCAATTGTTGTTGTCGGTGGGGACGTTTCCCAGCAAATGTGACAGCTATGTGGTCTATCTGGGACCAGGTCTAATTCAGAGGAGGGCGCCAAGTACAGTGATGACGCACACGATGCCTAAAACTAGTGCTGGCTAAAACCGGCCGAAGCTCAGCACACAGCTGCAATAGTCGCCCTCCGTTGTCCGAGCAATTTGATGCTATCTAAAACTTGCCACCTAGAAGAGATTCGGTCTTACCAAGGCGGCCAACCTGGGCGTTCATACCTCCGGCCAGAACGACTATATCAGAACCACGTGTCGACCGTAGGAGAGCGGCGAGTTTCGAATAGAAGATTTCATTCACGTCGACGTCACTACTGTCAGTTGGATCATAAGCAGGCACAACGAAAAAAATTTTTGAAAGTGTTGCACTTAGAGCCGACCCCAACAGAACCTGCCAAGCGGACGGCGCAAAGTCTACTATTAACAGGAATTCAATCTATTAGTGCGGACGCGACCGTCGTGCTGAGGACTGTACCTACTCCAGCCTGACCGGTAACGACGGCCGGAGAGTCACCTGAAATTTATAGGCAGTATCGGGTAGAAAGTGCAAGGGCTGTTAATTCCATACGTTGACTACTGTCGTCGATTCTAGTCTCCGAGATACAGCAAGTATTGGTGTGCAACGAGTCTAACGTTCCTGCGAGAGCAGTCTGTTGACCTATCTCTTTTAAAGTACGACCGTTGTAGGCACCTATACTAATTTGCGTTGTAGGTCGAAGCGCAGAACAAGGGAGGTCTAAGACTTAGTGACGAGAGCTGGGACAGTGGCACAGTGTTGCTGAGATTGATTATATCTGCTGTGGGACCTGTGAAGAAGTCATCAGGATTGGTGGTCGCGAGGGGCGTGAGTGTTAAATTTGATAGGACAGTGTGGGCGGGGTGATCATCAGCATGTTTTCGCCTCTTCACCCTGCTGTACGCAGCAGATAGGGCAAATCGATTTATAATGCGATACGGCCGATGCACTATGGAATGGTTTATGTCATGGGGATTCATTGTTGTGTGTGGGTTATGATACTTTCAGGACGTCCAGACTTAGACAGGGGAACGATTAAGGTCCTCAAAGCCTTCACCGCAAGGCAGCAGGTGGGTGGCGGTTTACCAGAAGCGGTACGTCTTTCGAGAAAAAATACCAACCATCTTCCAACTCCCAACTTGGAGGACCAGGAGACTGTGGTTTGTCAGACCTCTACCTGTTGGCCTGCCTGGTATGAGTAACTCTGTCCACGTTAGCCCGAAAGGTCATCGTTATGCGCAAGCCGTCACCACGTCAGGGCCGAGCCTCACCGTGAGGGAGAGGCTGCTGTGGTCAGGAACGTTTGAATGTACTGCAACTGGAAGTCGGGTGTGGGAAAAACAATGTCCAAAGCTGATAATGAGCTATCTACAGACTGTAGTGGGATTTAGGGGGCTAGATTGGGTATTCCAAGCCGTAAGTCAACTTGCTGCCTGAGCTCATAATGAAGCCTTCAGGTATTCTTGGACTCATTTTTACGCTGTATATCCGCCAGCCTAAAAGCCACAGACAAACATACTCGAACGCTGGTTGCCTCATTTAGCAAAATCTGGGTCACTGAGTTCGATTCAATAGCGTTGACCTATCATATATATGTGGACAACCTACCCGCTAGGCGCAAGCTTTGTTTTCATTAGACCTTATCTGTATCATCCAAATCTCCGAACCCAACCACATGTTTTAACACTACCAATTATACGGAAAGCCCATGAATACGGCCTCTTTATTCATACTGAAAAGAAGTTAATTCATTTGGCAGAAGGATATTTTGGATTATTCGTCTAAACGGCGTGTACTCCAGAAGTATACGGACTTGCGAACGGAACTCATTCCCAGACTTCGGGCTGTACTGACCCTTTCGAGCAAAACATTATGGACTCTCTACCCAACAATCGGGTTACGTCGTGATTCTCCCACCTCTCCTTCATTATTTCATTTTGCAATAGACAATATCCTAGGCTGCACATGGATAGACTCCTAGTGGGATGATGAGGCGGAAAGGTTTGCAGACATCTCTTCTTGAAGTACTGTTTGTACGAAAGATATATTTCGCTTGCATAGCTGAAACATTCTTATTTTTAACAACATTGCCCACTTGCTGCTACACTTGTTCAGCATAACCCTCATATGACTTTGAAATTAGCCTGTGAATTACTTGGAACATCACATTTGACAGAAATATCCCAATTTTCGAGGTAGTTCAAACCTTCACTCCAAAAATTACTTTATTTCTTCAGGATTTGATTTTCAAAACAGAATTATGAAAGGTGCCGTTCGTGTAAGAGAAGTTTCTAAAAGCGACCGATACGCTTATGAACAACTTGCCTTTGAGATTCAGTCAGACGTGAGTAAATATTGCTTTGAATGATTTGCTATTTATGCGCAACATTGTCTTGTACAACTGATGACTTATTTCATATACTGTTGAACACGGCATTTGACAGAAACACCCGCATGGAAGACTGAAAGAAATATCGGGTTCACAAAGTTCTTAATGAAGGGGTTGTAAACTCAAAGTCCAAATAGTTGTTTGTTTTGTCTTTCAATCTCTGCTTTCCAAGTCCTCAACTATTCTTCTTAAAGTGAAACAGTGCTTATTTGGTTGCTGTGAAGCAAGTACGTCCAAGGTGATAATGCTAGCAGATTACCTACTGTGGTAAATGTCAAGCTACCTAGGGAAATTTAAGTACAAACCAAGGCGATTGAAACCGTCGTTTCGACCACGACCTTCTTATCTTGTCGCAGCCTAAATCTTGCAGATTCACGGAGAAGTGATATGGTGTACAATGTAATATCCCATCAAGGGATGACCCAAAATTTGACCGTCACAAAAGCAGAACAGATGTATACTGCTGTATTCCTAATGGTTTACACGTGCATCTTATTTAATGGCTATAGTCGTAATCTACTGCTGCTTACAATTTCTAATTGTGTCGGTAAATTTAAGGGGTAAGTAACTTACTACATGGTGTGATTCCTATGTCGTGGGATAGGTTTCTAACGAAATTCATAGTGTTGCAAACGTGTACATCCATTCTGCTGGAAATATTTGTTCGTCAGTCTTCTACACTAGGACAGCATTCCCCTTCTTCGTACGTTAGTAAGGAAATGGCTTAATCCCACTGCCAAATCATCAGTATAATTTGCATAAAAAGCACCTGATAACATACTGAGTTCTCAATCGAAACGTGTCATGCACGCGCTATTGCACGTTATAAACATAGAATGTTGGAAAACTTAGACAAGTGAAATTACAACAACAGGAAATTATGATTACTTTCGTGCATATTGCTCGTAGGGGGCAAGTAGTAGGGATGGCGTGTGTGTAGTGACTGCCGACTAACTTGTGGGAACGTTTATTGAAACCCGTAACAATCAAACTGTTTATCAGCCAGAGCAACAAGGCGTCCTTTTTCCCACATTTTTGAACATATAATCCACATTAATTTCTTCTCTTCTGTGATACATTGCAGTAAACATTTGTGGGCGGCCTTCGTTAATTAGCCCAAAGGGATTGCTGGTAAAAACTGGGAAAACACCTCTGCGTAAAAGTATTGAAGAACACGGTCCAGCTAACACAAGTTAACAGCTTGTTCGCAGTACGAAATCAGCATAGACCTAACACAAACACAAAGTAAAATTCTTTTCCAGACGAATATTCCAAGCCGCAATCTGTAGAATTTGTATGAACATTTTGGCACTGACAGGTGATATTTGAATGTTGGATAAATATATCTTCCTGGTTTAAGCGGATATTTGTAAGTCGATTTCAAGCCTTATATGGTAACCGAAATAGCCCAAATTCGTCGACAGATTACGATCATTTCGAGTTCCGTGTTTCACAGATTCGAAATCAAAGCCTCACGATTAATTGCGTTGAACGATTTATAGTAATTTTTAAACGATGACATCAATCAAATCATGGTCCTGTATACCAAATAGTAGGCACGTAACAATACATCATTGATCGATCACTTAGCCAAGAAACATACTGGCTTCCTCTTTTCACTTCGCTGCGCAGTTCAAAGAACATTGGATCCCTGCCGTTTACAAAATCTACGCCATTAGTCCAGTAGTGTTTGCGTTCGATAGGTTTGATTTTGGCTACCAACTTCTCGGTTCCTGGGATGCGGCACATTTACATGTGTTTTACAAATTGACAGACACGAACCTGGCTGGATGGAATTCGGAGCACATTTTAGAAAACCTACCGGTGCGTGATCAAATGCCTTCGCACAATTACATCGAAGTGATCGAAGGTACGTTTTACGGCGCATTTCTTTACGTCAAAGTAAAACTTAACAATATATTTGACAAAACTTCCATTTGGGTGTTATTATGGAAAATATCAATTGTCTATTGTTGGCAAGATAATTTACACAATATGGATGCAATTCCGTTGACGCACAAATTCCACAACGTTGTAAATGCAGGTCGATGTTTGGTAGTGAACACCGTCTGGAAACACGCTTCCGTTAAAGTCCGAAACATTGGTATCAAAAAATGCGTTTGAATGAGGCCAAAATTTTCACATTTGATGCAGTGCTGAATACTGCTTCTGATTGGTCACTTTTCCAAAGAAATCACAAAGAACAGATAGAGATTGCATCTAGCCAGGTAAATTCAATCTGGTCATATATGAACCAGTTAGTTGGGTGAACGGAGCAAAAGTCACAGGATGAGACCGAAGAATGTTCACCAAAAGTGAATATAAAACTGATACAGCATAATCAAAGTGATTTCAAGCGGAGGGTACTACAAGTTTAGGAGTGAAAGTATGCGCACAGACCAAATCAGACAGAATTCATGAAGTGTAGCTGGATATTCTGCACATGTCAGTCAGAGTTTGACTTAATAATTACCGGATAATGGGAGCAAATGATGATGCGTGATACAGGGAGATAAATGGAGAATTTAATTGGTTATTAAGCTAACTGGAAATTTTATCAACAGGGAAGTATTGACTTTTGAAGAAGTGTGGAAAATCATCGAAACATTGAGCCCCACCCCAACTAATGGTGTATCACTCCTTTCATTTGGCCTGTACGGCTGTCCCACTCTTTGCTCTTCCCGGACTCAGTAGTTTTCATCCGGAAACTATGTCCGTGTTCTTTAACGAGTAATATCCTTCAGTCTTTATTTCACTTCTTCCTCTCTGGCCACTTGTTTCGCTGTCGCAGATATGGTGCAGTTGGACTTGAGTTGTCATTCGCACAAAACCAATCAGCTGCAGTTGAGGTAATAATGACATTACCAATGGTGTGTAACCCAATGAATATGTGAGAACCACGCACAGATATTCGCGATCGGAGAGTATGATGTAAGACGATACACTGGAGTATGATAATTTAGAAACAACCAGACATGGCATAAAGAGAGAAAAATGTCAGTTCATGGGAAATAATTTGATGTGAATACTTTTAAAAAGTTAGTGAAATCCCCAATATCCCAGGGAAAAATCTGTGTACTCGCATTAATTAACAACTAAGAAGATAATATCTGACGTGATATTCAAGCTTATGTCGAAGAACGTTGATGTGTAGATGACAAAAATTGTTATTCGAAACACTTCGCCGCTATTTGGTGTGAACGGCGCCCAGAAAATGAATAACCATTTTCCAGAAAGATAGAGGATCGAAAATACTGGACTTCCGGAAAAATTAGGGACATCTAGACTGGACTTTCTTAAGTGGTCAAAAAACAGTGGAATGTTCCACCTCTCGTGCATTATACAACCAGTACGTAATTTCGAGCGTATGGACGTTGTAGAATGTTTTCTTGCGTTGATTAAATTTATCGATTCAAGAATGCAATGCGAAATTGCCTGATATATGAAAGGATGTAAATGATCATGTGAAATGTGACGAACACTGGAATATTCAATCTTTGACAAACATTCATAGGGGTTGATAAAACATGACACTAGCAAAAGTTGTTACCACATGGGGAGTCTATGTTGCTGTGTGAAACATTTCATATACTTGTGATGACCTTCGAAAAGCCCGACAAACCCAGTGAGCAATCCACTCATGCAAAACTAGATGTCGGTTTATGGCAGTCATTTACACAAGCCGTTTGCTTGATCATTAAACCGCGCAACAAAAAGAGGTACCGTCTGAAATAGTGCCTCAGTATATAAAATCTGCTGAATGACGATTTACGAATTGTAATCCACCTGTGAAAGCAGTCCTTTGTCGTCAGCATCTCAATGTGATAAGTAAAACATGCATGAATGTTTCGTAAATCTGTGANTAATCCGATGATGAACACAGTCAGCATTTTGATGGGAAAAGTAAAAAATGCGTGAATGTTTTGTAACTTTGTGAACACCACCGCTGAGGACTTGTTTGGTGTTTACGTATGGTGGGGAAAATTATGAAGCTTTGGTGCACAACAATAGCTGAGTGGTAATCGGCAATTGCACAGTAGATAGCTATTCTTGTTGTTTGTTCTATGGGTGATTGTGTAGTTCGATAGAATGCGCCGGGCCTTACTGCATATTACAGAACTTGACATGCAATAATCATTTGTACAGTTGATTAACTAGCGTTTTGCCCACGTCAACCATCCGAAACAGGAAATCAGCTTGGACCCTCTGTTCACTGCAGCCGATGACCTAGAATTCTGACGAAACTGACACCATCCACAAAATGCTGAATTCGAAGTGTTATGCCATTGTTGGAAAGTGCTTGGTGTGTGGTCGCTGGCGTTGTAGTTTACGTTCCAGTTTTAAACACATGAATTTCTGAGTGGCAATCCAGCTTGACGACAAGGTGCAATGGAGTTATGCTCTAGTCCAGTGTTTCGTCACGAAATGGACGAGCCGAGAATGTCGTCAGTGCAATAGACACGGTCAACGGTAAGTTACACTTTGAGCTAGTCCGAGTTATTCACTGGTGTTTACAAGTGAAAATCGTAAACATAGACCACCATTTAGCAGTCATGCAAATATGTGACAAGCTCTCTCAGGGACGTAACCATGACTCGTGCATTTTCTCAATGATTGTCAGCAATTTCAATGATTATACCAACGTACAACTTTGGAAACACTTGAAAAACTACTACATCCAGTCTGGAAGTTCAGGGCGTATCGCGGATTGTTCTGCAAAATGCACACACCACTTTCAGAAGAGTCACTACACTCTGCTTCTTTTTCAATAAGTGCTACCAAATGTTCATCAAAAATGTAACAATGTGAACAATGTGCTTTCACGTTATTTGTTGTAATACAACTTGCTGCGTACTTCTTACGCAATAAACAACTCGCTGGATAATATTTTATAGCGCTACCCTCTTAAACACCGTTGTTGCTCGTCGTAAGGTTGGTTTATTCCAGTTTCAATGAAGCCAATGAACGCAGCAACCGATCATGTCAAACGTAACCTTTCTTTCCAAACGCAACTGTTTGTGTTCCTAGACATCAACGGTATCAGAACGCCAAGATTCAGAAAAAGTGAGCAGTATCCTTGCGCATATTATTTACTATACCGATATATTGGAACCACATTTCTCCTCCGAATTTTATTCGGAGAAATACGCCCATCAGTAAATACGCTTTTATTAATATCACGATTATCACCACGACCAAAATGGTTGCCGTTAATGTGACTTGTTATACGTTAGGGATGAATCCACCGCCGAACAAACAGTTAAGACATGGAAACNGACATCAACGGTATCAGAACGCCAAGATTCAGAAAAAGTGAGCAGTATCCTTGCGCATATTATTTACTATACCGATATATTGGAACCACATTTCTCCTCCGAATTTTATTCGGAGAAATACGCCCATCAGTAAATACGCTTTTATTAATATCACGATTATCACCACGACCAAAATGGTTGCCGTTAATGTGACTTGTTATACGTTAGGGATGAATCCACCGCCGAACAAACAGTTAAGACATGGAAACTCTGATGTGATCATGACTTATCGCATAAGTAAAAGGTGATGTGGAATTTAGAAACAACCGATTATGAACACGCAAGACCGACTTCATTTGGCTGACTCCAACCTACTTTATTCTCACCAAGTTGGCATTCACTGTCTGCCATTTCAGACATAGCTGCAAAGAAGGTTGCATTGGCAGAACCGATATTTGTTTGTTTTCCAGAATGAACTAACATTTGCATGAATGTGCACGGAACTCCTTATTATCGAACACTAACAATGTAGTTAAGAAACACAAGCAATCAGTTTGGACAGTCAAAAGACATCAGGACCACCAGCAATGTTGTAGTCATCCGAATTTAAGCCTTCCGTGGCTTGTTGAGGCAGTTGCAGTCAAGCAGACAAGCGCGGTTCTCTGAGTTCAGAAGCTACTGTACGTGAACTTGACTCTTCACGTGGTTTATTGATATCTTAATCCGCCGGATGACTACCGATCCATTCCGCAAAATTGCTCGGTGTAGGAAAGCCGTTTCATAGTATTGTGAATTTGACAACCACGAGTCAACGAGAAGTTTTTGTATCAATCATTTTTCACATCATAATTGTTCCGCTAAATATTCGAAGAGAGTAAACTGTTTGGAACCTCTATTTCTATTTTGTTTGCTTGAAGGAACGTTGAATAGCATTTCGCATGCTTGCTGCGGAATAAAAGTGAAGAATCTGACCGGTAAGTCAACAATTGTCTACTTCAATGAATACCAACATTTAGTTCAAATTCAAAAGAATTTAACTTTTTTTCTTGAGTCATATACGGTTGATTTGTCGTATAAACTGACTTCGCGCCATAGCTTTGGTGGATCGAGTGAGTTAATCTGTACAGTCAGTCTGTCACCTTTGACACTGGTATTCAACTGACGAAATAACCAGTTGAAGAGCCCACATGAATTAGCCAACTGCAGTGAAATAATTATCACATGCGAATCAAGAGCTGATAGAAAACTATGGTCATGACCTCGGCACTGGTACACGGAAGCTGAATCTTGAAAGTTGCAAACTGCAAAGTACAAAGTCTGTTCGACCAAATGGCATGCAACTAGATGTTATCACTTGAAAGGCAACTCTACTAAATAAGTTATGATTATTACAGTTCGTGATACAGAACTCACGTAATTCTACTTTGGGTCAAAACCAAGGACGTCTAGGTGGGCCAGAACATGAGCCGTAACATTTACGAGTAAATAAATATTTTACAAAATATTACGCTGTTTAAAACTAGGTTACGACTGATATGTGTTGAGACGATTGAAAGACGTAAAGAACAAATTAAAATTACTGTGACTGATTCACCGCCCGACACGATTGAACAAACAGGCATATCCTTTATTTCGTAGTACATATTTTGTATATAGCAGAAACCAATCTTGCGACGCAATACAGTGAGCCGATACGTTTGGTGGGCAAGCAAAGAAAGTGATGAGCAAGGTCTTCTTGCAACATTTAAGCGTATCATATCAACAATAACTGCAACGAAACCACCGGTTGCACGTTACGCGATTTGAACGTGTTATGCAAAAATTCACCGCTGCACTGCGGCTAAGGTTGCATACTACTGATATTAGTGAAACTAGAGCACATCAATCCAGGTTGGCAGTTGTGAGTTTTCAGAACTGGCCTCGAATATTTCAACAAATCTGCTGTGGGTATGTGAACGGATTCACCAATCACAATAATGAACAAACATTGAGAAACTTTGATTCAGTTATATCATTTGGGCTTAACGCCTTCTAATAAGCAAAGTGACTCCGGTGTAGACGGCCTGTTCTCTAGCGGGGCCGATGCCACACCATCACCTACACAGGTGCACGACAAGTTGTGAATTTGATACTGAACGTGCGCAGTTAACACGTGTGTGCTGTCACGTTTGGAAAAAGCGATCGTATAATATGCTCCGTTTCTAAGATCATTCAATCATTTTGTTTTAGGGCGACCACATTCTACTTGACTGCTTCATCAAAGTTGCTCATTTTGTTGACCTTTCTGTCCAATTTTGTTCTGACGGCCATATAAGCGGTTCATCTGTTAGTCGGTGGTTTGGAAGAAATGTATTCTTAATTTGATCGCTAGATAGTCTACATCCTCTAAGTTGCGTTCGCGTCAGCGCATAGCCTATGTGTTCTTTCACTTTGCCATAAAAGTTGTAAAATTTTCAGATATGATTGCAGATGGCTCGTTGTGACTACAATGCGTTGCAACTTCACTTGGAGTACAACATAAATTATCACAATGGTTTATCAAACGGTGCTTTAGTTGCCTTACGAAAACATGAGTTCCAGTTAACTCAGCGGTTACAGCCGTTCTNAAAACATGAGTTCCAGTTAACTCAGCGGTTACAGCCGTTCTAAGCAAGGCAGTGTTTAACGATGATGTGGGCCTAAACACTACTCTCATCTGGGTGTAGGCGATACAGACATCTGCAAATGGCACCCACTGCGACTTGGCTTGGCTATTCACAATCAACGTAGTATGTGTAACGAGCTTAACAATATCAAGAAAAACTAGTTCGACAACAGTTCATTACTTGTGCACAAAACGCGGATGGTTGATTCGGAAGACCGAAGATCTGTGCTCAACACTGTTCCATTAATAAAACTGAAGCGTGCTGAGTAAACACTTTGAATCCCTAGATTTTTAAGGTGTGGGCTTCATCTGCAGGTAGAAGNCTGCAAATGGCACCCACTGCGACTTGGCTTGGCTATTCACAATCAACGTAGTATGTGTAACGAGCTTAACAATATCAAGAAAAACTAGTTCGACAACAGTTCATTACTTGTGCACAAAACGCGGATGGTTGATTCGGAAGACCGAAGATCTGTGCTCAACACTGTTCCATTAATAAAACTGAAGCGTGCTGAGTAAACACTTTGAATCCCTAGATTTTTAAGGTGTGGGCTTCATCTGCAGGTAGAAGCTTCGTAAAATCTTCATCTCGTCCCAGTTAAAATGTATCAATTGCGTTTGGTCTAAAGGAAATTCCGAATAACTCAACTGCTGTTAGCGGCCGCTCAAAAAATAAAAGGAAGTCAGCATGTTCGCAGCCCTCTAACCAACCGATGAACGTTCAACGGAAAACTGGTGAACTCTGTTTGCGATGTTGCCGTCCGGAATTAGCAGCTGTAATTTGACTTTACAAAAGCTGCCAGTACTAATGTGACTATTGCTTGTTCATCTACACTTTGAGCGAAAAACCTTCGTTTGACGAGGTAAACTGGGCAACATGCACGTTCTAGAGTGAGCTCAAACACAACCGCCTGCCATACAAGTAAAATGTGGAACGATGGCTGAAATCAAAGCTAAGCAGTACTTAATAGCTCGTTTCAAATTTTCTGAAAGGCGAGCATTGCAGTAACGGTATAAATCAAAGCTCATACTTAACTAGTGGTAATTGTTGCAGTCTGCTGTTGTCAAAAGAACGGCTAAACTAGACGTTTCATCTTCATATTCCACTGTTGGCGCGCGGGCTTGTCGTGAGCTTATACATGATGTTGGTTATTAATGTTCTTATGTATGACACACACAGAGGCTGTTCAACATTTGTTGGGGGGTAATGCTGTGGTTAACCGATCGTGTCGACAGGAAGCAGCAAACGTCTTCCTAAATTCAGTAGATCGTCTCACATCGGACTGTTATCTGAATTGAACTGCCGGTTTCGATTTGAATTTGCAAGCGGCCTTTTGGTTACTGGTACTTTGTAGGAAGTTTCACGGAATTGAGTCCAAAAGGCGCATGCCCAACATTTGTTTCTCACTATCTGCCAAAGTGACAGTTCCAGCCCACTTTAACACCAGTTTCCCCTTCCAGTAAAATATGGCTGATCTAACTCCGTGACAAGTGCATTTTGCAATTTTGGCTTGGTGGTCATGTTTGTAAAAATGAAATTTAATCGGAACGATGGTGAAAAATGATGACCAGATTTTTATCTAGGCCACTAGTTGAGTAGTTCATGTATGTATGTCCGGATTTCTGACGCCGCTCG
>QNGE01007867.1:0-20329 GCA_008508345.1 Paragonimus westermani
TCACTGTGACAGGCTAATCCGAATCGGATGCCGCCAACCGGCTGAATGAACCACCCAAACACATGCACACTCAAACTCATCTTTGCATATCACTTACCAGGGCAATTTTGTAATGAAGAACATGTATTTTTGTGCACATCGGAGTGGTTTCCGCTTGGTAGTTGCTACCGCCTATGCGAAACAGGGAAGGCTTCGAATTTTTGTTCCGTAGCATATGCAGGTTCAATTGGGGTAGACAAGTCAACAGGTGTTGGGCGATCGATGTTACTAGTTCCTTGTGATTTGTCACATTCTGACTTGAGTCCGGCATTGTGGTATCCATGATCATTTTGCGAACCCAAACTGAAATGTGCTCGTTGACCCGACTACGTAACTGCTGTTCCGTTCTGCTTATGTAGGTGGCTCCGCACTCACACGAGGATTCATATAAGATGTAAGATTTATTTTCAAGTTGAGTTGACTTTAATCGGTAGTGGTGTTTTCAGTGGTGGTTTTGGGATTCGGGTGGTGGTGAACAGCATGACCAGTTGGGCTGCATAGACCGGAGTATGTGCCTGATAAAATTCAGCGAAATGTGTTCGAGGAATACAACATGCAAAAAACTGTTTCTCACTTCTCTGAGCATAAGTGTTGACCGCAACCGTTGACTCGCAGATACCACCCTACTCTAACCTTCAATATGCTTTTTTGTTTCTCAAAGCATAAGCACCTCATAAACTTTGAACTCCTCACCAGTACTGTTCACCAGATACTAGTGGAATTAATTCCAGTGCAATAACAAACGAAACAAGGTCATACTTTTAGCGGTTGAACTGTTAATCGTGATGACGCTGGCACGACGTAAATGCCGAAAAGATATCAGCTTTGTGTTTGTGACATATTAATACATCTGGACCACATTGTGACTGAGATTCGCAACCCGGTGGCGTACATAATTTCGGTTGCATGGCATATCCTACTTTTCATGTTCAGACTGACCTTATCAGATATATTGCTTCATCCGTCGCTTCAAATTCAGTCGATAGTCTAATTGTGTGTCGTCATGATGGTTGGTTGCTGTGCTGTTATATTCCCGAGTCTGACTGTCTCTTTGTCCCCCTTGTAAGCACGGTAACTTCTTTTACCTGTCAGTTCCACCGGAGGTGGCATTCTTCTAACAGAAATGAAGTGAGTACACCTAGTTTATTTCAGAACACAGAAGAGGGTGGGAACCCCAACAGTGTCATCACAAGAAGATTTTCAAGGAAAACGAACGATGGAGTGGTGTACATTCGTTAATAAACAGAAGCCTCTGTGCATGTTTTATCGGGAAAATTTGACAAATAAGTGTGTGTGACACCAGTAAGCCAACGCCTCACTTGTACGCAAGTATTCGGAGCTCCGGAACACGGCTTCAGCCTCATTCAGCCGTATCGAATGCAATACGAGAGAAGTTTAAATAAAACGGTCAAGTATACAATTGCTTCTTTAAAAGTGCAAACGAAAATGTCGGGAGTTTGAATAAACTCACTCGGCAAAATGAGGAGCATACACTTTGTAGATTGCTGGTGATTCAGATGTTGATGAAAATATGTGAGATTCTACACAAACAAACCACGTAGTGGGTCTATCCAGAAATCAAGTCAAAGAGAGGATCCGGAACATTTTTGATGATAAACCACAGATTATTAAAGTTTCACCAGCTGTACATCAATTGTTTAAATGGGCAAAAACATAGAAACTCATAATTTCACTCAATCACTTAAAATGGAAACTGATAGTGACCCATCGCCAACAAAGCAGAATTAATCGCTAACCTGAATTTTGCCCAGGAAGTTGTAATCTCATACGTTTGAAAAAACTGATTCGTATATCACATTGCAGCGGAAAGGACTGTAATATTCTGATGGTGTGTAATTCGACTTCGCGGGTTCCCAGAAAGACGTCAACGGCACAAACCGTCGACAAAAATACGTCTGAATTCTTGAAGCAATTCAGTGAAGCTACAGAAATTAATGGCGGAGACACTCACAGTGTTGTGAGAGATCATTTACAAAGTCTCTACTAACAGTATGCTGGAATGTCTCCTTTAGCAATGGTAGCATAAAAATTCCGTGACATTTTCTAAGTGAGAAAATTAAGTGATTTGATAAATTTTAACACAATGAAAATTGAATTCAAACCTATGGCTGTTATGAGATTTTAACTTTAAGCGAAAATGATACATCAAAGTTTTTTCAGAAGTCACCGCAGTTCCATTTACTGTTCATATCAACGTACACTTGAGAAGTTAATTCCCCTTAACTAGCAACGTTAAAATTAGCGTCACGACTAGTGAATTAAAGTACCGACGAATGTTCTCTGTGATAGGCCACAAATTTATCGCACACATTAAAAATAGACGACTTTTGTCTGACTTTTGTGTTATTTTGAGAATATCTGATTTTCTATCCGTTTACTAAGACATTCCGAGTTAACTGAATGCGAAACGGTTAGACGAGTACCATTATTTTTCGTTCTGACATGTTGAGTTGACATTGCTGGGTAGAATCGAACACACACTGATGAGTGTCATTTGTGTGGGATTGCGAACAAGAGATTTATTCCAGAGAGTTGAATGTTCAACCCGATACTATCAGACCTACAGAAAATGATTATGTCACCTCGTTTGATGATGAAACGTCCACACCTGAAATGCCGTGTTCAGCGAACAGTCAAATACTTGAGTCATGAGTTTCATTTGATTTGAACACCCCCTCAGGATTCGTGGTATATCTCACCACAGTTTCACTCCTTGAAATCTGTAGTGCGATCTATGTGAGAAAGTCAACTTGACCGTACTCTGGAAAATCTTTGTAGTAATTATTTAAGCGGTTTTCAACGAGCACTCTTCGGTCACTCAGTTCTCTTTCAAGCCATTGAACAGTGGTGGAAGTTGGGTATCACACGACAATCATACTAGTCATTTATCTATAGTACGTACCTGTGCGTTACCTTGACCCTAATTAATTCATCCAAAGCTGTCTGTGATTTCTATCTGACAAGCCAGCCATAAAACTCGGATGAGAGGCATGAAAGAGTGAGTAATAGTAATCTACCGCGGACAATACAGCATACAGAAACACGAAGCCTATTCACCATCACAACAACTTAACTGCTCAGATGTAGTGTATAAATTGTACTATCACATGGTATGCAAAAGGATAGATACACTGCACAAACAGTGAAAATGAACTAGTTCCAAAATAACTGAACTTGTTGCCTACTTTCTATCATCGGTGCATGGTCTGCTTTGTGCTGCTCTTCAGAGACATCATCATCAATGAAGGTCGCGTCGTCAGTTCCGTCAGTGGTCTCTACAGTTGCTGACAGTATTATACATTAAAGCAAGCTCGAAAACTAGACAATCTGTTTGTTAGATGTGATGACGAAAGTGGGTTGTAAAGCAGATTCCGTCCACTTTGACCACTTTGACGACCAGACCTCCTTCAAACAAAGGATTCCTGAAAGAACACTTTATCGTTTTTGAGGATGTCCAAGGTTGACACTCGATTGCTTAAACCGTTTTCTGAATACACACTACTTGGTAGTCTTTCCCCATTAAAGCTTCCTGCTGTAAACTCTCTGCAACATACATCTTCGAACCCTTTTCTACGTGAGTGTTCGACACTGTCCTGTTTTTATTCGGAATAAGCAACACTGTAAACGTTAATGTTCTGGTCACTTCCTGTCGGTATCCCATATACTCTTCACTGACTGTTATTTTCACGGTGCTGACAACAAATCTGTCCACCTGTTGTCCTTCGTTTATTGAATAAATTTGACTTGAATATTTCAAAAGCATAGGCTAACTTACTAACTTTTGTCATCAATAATGGTTTAACTTTAACTCACTTGTGGGTTAAGTTAAATTTAAAAAGGAAGCGGAATGAATCAACAGAAAGCCATCATGTGACTAGTAACAATCACGCAGACCACAATCTCTCTTCTGATCGATTTCCGAACGAGCCAACCTCATAACTTGTTAACTAATCTGCTCTGAAATTTCCCCGTGCAGAACCCAAGCCATTCTGATTACTTTGTTCTCGCAAATTCAGTTGGTATTTTTAAACAGAAGACAGAAGGCTAGCGAAATATCGCGTTCCCACTCAGTTGTTGTGTACACACGAGAAAAAAAAGTGGGGTGGATCAGCTTATTTGCATACGCTGTTAACCGCTACTATGTACCACAAGCACAGGCTCATCGGAACGGAGTATGGAAACACCAAACTGTGGTGAAACAGTCGGTGGTTCGATGTTTGTGGAGCTGCTGGAAATACGGCCAAACTGTTTTAAATCGGTCAATGGTAAAAAATTTTACGTTTGACATTCATATGTAAAAGACAAACACATATCCTGGTAAATAACAACTGAGTTAATTTTAACGAGAGAAACTTAAACTCAGCCCAATGTTTCCTAATTGTAGGATTTGTTGTTGTTGTAAAACATGGGTATTAAACCGAAGGAGTCCACTGATAAGTTTATGTGAGTGCGAAAACACCAATCTAATGCGTACGATGTTCAATTTATACCGATCGAACCCTTAACTATTCATTCTAACTAAATAACATCGTCCAGCGACGAAAATGAATTATGTGGTTTCAGTACAACTGCCAAGTCCCGATTGTGAGAATGTCGACTGTATCCAAGGCGACGTCTACACAGTTTTACCATGAAAAGAGGTTACAGCCTGAACCTTAATCACAGGTAAGATTGTTGTTTTAGGAGCATGTAAATCGGAGTTGAAAGTCCATCCACCGAAGAATTGTGGACTACTGATGTGCTATAACTCG
Source organism: Paragonimus westermani (assembly GCA_008508345.1). Classification (NCBI taxonomy): domain Eukaryota; kingdom Metazoa; phylum Platyhelminthes; class Trematoda; order Plagiorchiida; family Troglotrematidae; genus Paragonimus; species Paragonimus westermani. Next base: position 4,812 of record QNGE01007867.1, read on the forward strand.
CTTCCGGTTCTTCTTGTATGTATGAGTGAGTGTATAACTGGTGGAAGACTCAAAGAACAGACGAGTTGATTATTCACGTTCGATGTACCTGATGACCAGTTGCAACGTGATCTATCTTACGAACCACTGAAGCAAGTCAAGGAACGGACTGGACGCAGACAATCAGAAGAATACTGCCTTTCAAGGTCCTCCAAGGATTTGTTGCATAAGTCTCCCTTCTCTAATTTTTTTTTCGAGCTGATATTTTGACAGATACTACGGCCTCGAATACTATTTTTTATGGAACCTGAAAATTGGGACCGATAGTAGAGCTCCCTGTTTTTGTGAATACAGGTGTTCAGTTGTATATGAAACAGGTACATGTTTTATTCCCTGTTGGAACAAGAGACGATATTGTTATTGTGTTCTGTGTGATTACACTGATGTTGCAGTGATGTTATCTGAAGCATGAACTTTTGTGTAAATCCTAAACAGTTTATCAAAAGTATGTGTTTGGGGTTTTGACTGATAAACCCGACCGACGTTAGGTTCTGTATTTTGACTGTCATCGTCTGTAGCCTTCTTGAACGGTGTTTAACAGTTCCTTTATCGTTGTAACTAACAATCTGTAATCCGTATGTCGTCCGAGCCTGGGTGTGGATAATGGACCGTCCCATGACATATATCACTCTGCATTTGCCCACAGTTCTGATTCGTAGATGGAAAACTTCTAGTGAATTAATCGCCTGGCCGTTCACCTTGTAGCAAAATGACTCTCAGAATAGTTCCATTACTGTTGTATTGTTTGGGCAGAGGTAACGATGGCTGACAACGATCCGAGTTGGAAGGAATGCTGGTAGCCAATGTTATTTTCTTGAGGAAGGACTATTAACCTAATTCTCACTTCCGCGGTACTTCTTTATGAGAGACAGTATGGACGAGAGTCAACATGTTGGACAGTTTCGGAAAAATCCAGTCATTTATATTTGACCAAGAAGGTCAGTCAAAATAATACTCCCACATCTTTATCGGTTTTCACTGAGGAAGTCAGTTTTTTATTTCGTGCCTAATTTTGACCTGTTTGCTGTTAGCAAATACACAACAGAGGCATCAATTTTTGCGTCGAACGTTATGTGGTGGTGTGGCAGAATTGATCTTTGTCTAGCGCACCTCGAGTTTGTCCATGGTCTTCTGTTGTCTTTCTAAAAAATAATTCATACACCATCACGTTATCTTTTAGCAAGTGTCGGGCACATGGATTGAATGCTTTAAAAAATTTCACCGGAAGCTCTCAATCTAGATATCAAACGTAGCTGACAAGAAATTTCGGGGATGATTTCACACAACCAAATAACCAAAAAGTGGTTTTGGCTCTAGCTGCTATAACGCCGAAAATAATTCTACCTATGTGAAAAAATTCCTGTTTCTCTTAGTTCTCGCAAAACAGTTGTTTGACCGCTAAGCACTGAAATCGCTGAACGCCAACATCCGTACTCAGGTTTCCCGGTGAACTTTTTTCTAATGAAAGAAAACCGACCTCTCATTAGCTGAGCCAACTGAAGAGCGAAATTCCTCACAATGAACACCGGTTTTTCTAATACTCAAGTGCGACAGAGTGGCACTCCATAGACTCCTGCTTTCATGTATGACTTAAAATAAGTCAGTTTACTATTAAATCCGAACAGTGTTGGGATACATGAAGCAACTCACGACGGAAACACCACGAATGACAGGTGCACCGAAAATACACAAGGATAGAGCATCCATGCGACTGATTGTTTGTCTGGACAACTTGGCATATCATGAAGTTGCCAGATGGCTGGTTGGGACTCTGGACCCCGTTCGCAAAATGTTGTCGCCTCAAATACTCAAGTGATTCTTTTGAAATTTCAGAGACATCAGAACACCTGTCGATGGGTTTTCAAGCCACGTATTGACGTTGACTCCATTTTTTACCAAAGTTCCCTTTCTGAGACAGTTGAGGGTTTATGTGATTTTATTTCGAGCCAAAACTGTGATATAGGTAGTTCACTTGAATATCTTAAGGATCTCATCTTACTGTGTAGACAAAACATTGGATTCACTTTTGAAGAATTTTCTTATGGACATGTAGGCCTAGTGGCAATGGGTAGTCCGTTAGGCTTTATATCAGCTGACATCTTGGGAATGATAGGACGGCAATTCCCAGGTACTCTTGCCGAAGCATAATTGTACAAACGGTATGTTGATGATATTTCGATTTTTACGAATGCTGATCAATTTCACTTGCACTTTCAACCTTCTTAATTCTATTCACCCGAATCTCTCTTGGTTTCACGAAAAAGAATCAAACGGCAGTATAGCTTTCTTGTGTGTACTCATCACCCGGCGTGAGAATGGAACATTACAACAATCGGTCCGTCGTAAAACAACACGGGGCGGGCAATATCTTCAGTTCTCCAGCACTGATGCGGTAGTATACAAGTGTGGTTTGGTCAGAACCTTATTTCAAATGGTCATACGTAGTTGCACCCCTGATAGGCTGCAGATGGAAGAAGATATACTAAGAAAAACTTTGGTGATAAACGGGTATCCTGAAAAGTTCATAGACATTCACAACATGAGGAAAAATTGCAGCGAGCCATTCTGAACAAATTAAAAGAAAAATATATTCTTATTTTTGCAGTTCAAAGGAGATCATTTTGGGAACACCAGGCACAAATTAAAAACTGCCCTATCCCGTAGGTATGTGGTTGCCCAATTACGCTTCATTCAAACCACTAACGGACCCGTTCTACACAATCGTGAACACAGTTTGTCTGACTATTCTATCTGTCACGTGGTCTACCAGTTCACTTGCACTCGTAGTGTCGTTTACGTAAGCACAGCAGACCGACAACTATCTCAGCGAGTGGCAGAACACGTCCCAAACTGGCTAAACCAACCCACGATACGACAATCTCAAATAGGTGAATCCATTGCTCGAAACCCCGCACCATGGACTGCCAAACATCTTACGATATAAGGTCGCCAAGTTGAGCCACTTGGCCCATTGAAAATGTTGTTACACAATCAAAACCTGAAGCTACTGGCTGTTGACGAAGCTGTGTTGATCAGAATTCACCAGCCGGCGCTATGTACACGAAAGTGGTTGAAGCGACCCACAGGGTTGTCGTGGTTGTGATGACATAATACTTGGTGTGCGTGTCCATACTCTGTCTATCGCTATTTGTATGTTATATATATAACACCTGCATGGTTTACGTTTGCGACTAATAACAGCAAACGAAATGTTAAAATATAGGAACACGTCTTCTTTCTGCACTGATGAAGTGTTTAGGGAGTAAGGTTCTTACGCATAAAATTCTTCCACTATGAATGGTTTATTCGTGTGCACTGCCTGACGTTCAGTTCAGTATCAAGTGAATAAGAAAGAACGGATAGTGACCGTAAAGCCGTTTCCGTTAAGTTGGGGACAAGACAACGCTTGACATCTCAACACAGTAGCGTTGTTCACTTCTAGCACGGCGTTCTGATAACCAGCGATCTTGGGCATAGTACCAAAATTCAGGGAAAGACTGGGGATGTTTTCTGAAAACTTCAATTGAAATTTTTCTTAGGTTTAACCTTACTTCCAAGTGTCCAAAGTTTTTGCATTCTCGCAGATTTTTTGCCTAACTCCTTCCAAAAAGAAGCAGTGAATTGAAGTTTCACTCTTGTTAGGACACGGTGGATGACCTTGCGACGGTCTGGATGTGTAGTTTAGTAACACTTTCTGAGACAGTATTAATGACCATCGTGACATTAGTTTCACGTTAAGCACGGTCGGGTAATCATACGTAAACATTCATCAGTAGTAGCCTGTGAGTAACGGTCAGACTGTCAGTTCATTTCAGGAAGCGACACAGTAACAGTCTAGTAAAAGTTGAATACTAACCCGTCAGCTGGCTTTATCGAATCAGTTGAAAGTATAAGACTTATTGAACAATTTTTGACAATGTTTTAATGAACGACAGTTGGCACGTGATTTAGTTTATGTAAACTGAAAATCTTGTCACGAATGCTTTGCTTACATTCTCAATCCGAACAACTTTTGTTAGGCATGCATTGGTAATCTTTCTCATCACGACTGTGTGTACTTTGTTTTATACACTGACCTATACACTGCCATGCAACAGCATGCTGACTTGTTCCTCCCCTACTTCAGCTGTGCTGTTTTCTGTTGGATGGTCTATACTTATGTGGTTCACATGTGTGCACCTTCCAGAGATATTGACTTGCCGGCTTTGCGTTTACTTGTCAACTTTAACTGACGGTCCTTTGCTGCATGTATCCTTGGTCCCGCGCAGCCCATTTGGTAATCATTTAGCAGTATACCCTTTGTGAGTGTGATTAGTTGGTTTGAGCTGACATTACTTCCATTGATTACGTCGTTAATAGTAAATCAGTAATTGATCAGGCTAGTTTTGGCCTTTGATACCTGAGTTTCCCACTCGCCATTCAGGAATCTAAGGACGACAAGATCGTTTTGTCGTTCACGTGCACAATCTACCTCGTGAAACTCAACAAGACGTTGAGATAGTTGCTGTAAAAACTGGACTAATTCGACCCGAGACTCTATTTCCTACAGAGGCATTTGTCTATTTTATACACAACTACATACATACTTATACCGGCCTATGATGAGTCTACTGGTCGTTCACAAATAAAAGTTACCTGATTATCTGCATATGTTTACAATGCGGTGTGGAAGGCAGTATGCACGTCATATTCGTTTTAAATAATTTATCCTAGTTTCTATGTTTACGTGAAATGACAAAGAGTGTATCGCTGTCTCAGTCTTGATGCGGATTATGCTGATTTCGAAGATGAGTGTAATAACGCCGCGAGTAATGGGGATGTTTATTGTGTGTGTGATGTCGATGATGGTGGTGCTGTTGATTATGGCGATGCTGGTGCTGTTAGTGTCTGAACACCTCAGAATGGACTGAATCGCTTTCTCTTGCACATATGGACTATCACAACAAAACACCCAATTCGTTTAAACGGGTCAAGTTTAGTTATCGGGACAGTTTATTCATGGGGTTTGAAGCTACGGTAAGGTTTCGTTATATTGTACCTGAATGTTCACATCTGATCCGAACGCACAATAATAGGAGCTGTTGTTTCCGAATACTTACGTTATTTGACCGCCCAATTCATGTGGATTGTGAATGTTCTATTAAAATGAAACTTATGGACTCACCCACAGAGGAAGTGGCTTCCGGTGAAGAAAACTTGAGCGAAGACGCAAAAGATTTCGATGGAAAACAGTTGCTTATGCGTACCCACCTTTTCAGCCTAGAACCAGTTTGGATAGTTTGGAGGTGCAATCAGAACATCACAATATTCTTTAATGAGTTATTGTTGCTCAGTTTATTTAAATTCTTCGAATGTCATCGATAGGCTTCTAATGTCCAAACCTGTTAGCTGTTTTCCACTTGTGATGATATCTGTTTGGTTCACTTTGTGCAATACCAATGTTTGTATTTAACTACACTGTTCGACTTCACGATCTGCTGAGTAGTATTCACTCGAGCATCACTTAACATGTAGCTCTGATCAACCAATGCAAAACTGTGACAAACAACTAGTTTTTACCTCAATAGTAGCCAAAAGTAGGTTTGTGACTACCACACACACAGTCACGGGTACGTTTACTGCGGTAGAATGGTTTGGTTGATCAACTTCATGCACGTGATATCCACTGAAGAACTTGTTAATAAATATGCTGTCCGTTGAATCAAGATACTCCACTGAAGAAAGAGTGATTTCTAGACATTTCGACTTCCATAAACGTAATAATAACTACGGAGGTAACATGCCTACTGCTCAGTTGTATCGACAGAAGTACCCTTCAGAAAATGTGAAACTTCGATTGCCTAAACTGACCTCATTGGATCGTTGCACCTAGCACCGAACTATAAACAATGTGTACAGGTAGGCGACGGTAAGCAGAATAGTTATTTTGAAACAGAAAACGTATCACCATTATCCACACCAAGACTGAAAAACGGTTATACCCATTTTGTGTAAACGTAGACATTAGGGTAACATTTAAAACGCATATGACGATGTCTACTACCTTGTACACTACGTAGTAAACATAATCAGATGTGCAGGCATCCTTAATCATTTGTGAACTGCCAGTAGATTTGTCGTTGTTCAGCATAAGAATTCATGTGGCTGCGCAGAAAAAAGGAATTGCGGAACGTGACAACCCGTATCGAACTGGTCTGAATCAATGCAGATGCCGATAGGTCTATTGCCGAGATTGTAAGTAAACCCGCGTTTCCCGTCCCTTAGTACACACACACATATATTCTGAATAAACAATCAACCTGCGATTCCCTTTAAAATGGCAAGATTCAGTTCACACTTTCGTCCTAGAGTTCAGTCCTTTATAACATGATTCGAAAATAGTTCATATATTTTTCATTCAAAGCATACGCGCGATGACCATGAGAATAACAAAGAAAAGAGCTGCACTGATCACTGGTAATTTTGTTGACTACGGGCTTGACACTCACCTGTTGCGTTGTACTTACTGACTCACTGGTTTGTTCGGATTGACACACACATCAGCATATCACGTTTCACACGCAGACAGAGCACGAAATTACTTATCACCAAAATCCACAAGTTTTAATGAGATGTAACATAGGGGAATTAAACGGTAACCGTGGTGATTGGGCCCCTTGATAAACTATTCAGACACTTGAAGCCAACTGTGAGTTTCTTACAAAGTTAGGTCATTCAAATTGCACGTCACCCGCTACTCTTCATCATGTTCGAACACATGTATGATGCACATCCGTGGTTCCAACGGTATACCAGTATGGCTTCATTTATCGCTCATCTTGTCAACTATCTAAGAGTCACGTGGAAGAACCGACCGAAGGTTGCGTGAAACGCGTTTTCGGTTAGTTTATTTGAAAATGCTGCCCACTATCTCTTGTGATATGATATCTGTTATCTACTCTCCGGAGCCCTTGTCATTCATTCTAATGATGTCCACTGCTCATAGGCTGTATTCTGTTAACGGTCAGGGTCTAGTTATTATTAGGTTAACAAATGATCATCGAGTGTAGGAAAACTCGTGTGCTCGGTGAAATTTTTGAAGAATCATGTACGTTCAATTGACAAGTCGTTATTTAGGTAGGAACCTAACTGTGCCAGACAAGAAATTTAAAGTACCAGAGATAAACTCCTTTACACGAAATCGGGAGTCACTTGTGAAATGGCGTGCAGGTACTACCACGAATGAAATGTAGCCTTTTGAGAGAAGCAACCAGGATATTCTATATCACTTAATTACAGGCAAACAAACGTGTTCAGCCTATAGCAAAAGCGTGTTGTGACCTCAAATCTGTAGTGCGCATCGACCGCGTGGGTCGAAGTGTTTGTGTGGTGTGCACGTGTACGTGTACTATGGTACGCAAGGGAACCATAGGTGTCACAGGTTGTAATGACTTGAATATGTGGCATTTTGATGAGCGCGGCCGGGAATATGCTGGCCCTCTCAGATTAATAGATTATCAACATACTCATAGTAAACTGTCGACGAAGAGACAACGAGTGTGTTAGGATCAAGTGGGTTGTATCAACTACATCAATTTTTTCTTGTTCGTACTGTCCAACAACCACCGTCGCTTGGCAACCTACCCGTCCCCCTTTTTCAAAAACTTGAGGTGCCGAAGCCTTCTACCCTTCCTTTTGTTCAGCTTTGTTGGTGTTTGTGTTTTCCAATCCAAACCTAAATTTTCGTTACTTGCCGTTATACCTCCTAGAGTGCATTAACAAGTATTCCAACACTAAAATATTTCTTGCATTATAACGTCAATATTTCGTTTCCCAGTTTAGACCTCACCATTGGAGCCCTGCTCTGTTTATTCGATTGGATACGGGGATGTCAGTTTCGAGCTAGCCTATCAATTATCTAACCAGCATGGGCTAGCTGGACATGAAGGCCTCACTCGCTGGCTCTTAGTATCCTCGTCAAAATTTATGGGTTACGTTACTGAGTGCCCTCTGACCTGGTAGGATACAACGAGGTTGCCTTAAGACTTCTTGGACCATCAAACAGTATGACGACATAGAACTTGTGCCATACTGAACGATAGCACCTACTGTTTTCCCAAAAACTTGGATACCAGAAATGTGACACTAAAGTTTTGAACCAGTCAAAATGATTTCTTTTTTAAGGTCGAGTATTTCTGCTTTTGTTTCGGAAGAACCGTTAGGATGCCCTGGAATTGCTGTTGAGTTTTATTAAACAACTATAACTCTCTTGAGTTCAACTAATTTTTTCATTCGTGTTATCGAAACGGACACTCTTCAGTTAGATAGTTATACAAGGTTGCTTTTCATCAGGGTTCACTTACGAAGTTGCACTTTTCGTTCTTTAGTTGGGGCACCCAATTCTGAGAGGTTTGGTTCTTTCTATGTTACTCTTCGGTTCGTTTTCCAGAATTACGAGAAAAACTGTTTTCTATTCACTTAAGCTTAACAAACGAATCGACTTCAATCCAATTTCCTTACCATTTTCAGTGAAGGCTGACAACTAGACTGATAATGTGAAACCAGTCACAAATGTTTGTCACAAGTTACGATAAAAATACGTGAAGTGCTTCAATCAGCTCTAAAGAACGAAAGGGGGTATTCGTGATTGCCTGGAAGTGACGCACTAAAAAGTCGTGGAAGCTTGTAAAACTAACTGAGGCTGAGAACAGACTGTCTAGTTTGATTAAAGACAGATAAGTTAAAACAAGAGAGCTAGTGGTTCGCTGATTAGGAGCAAAAATAACTGTTTCGGTACAACTTTGATCGCAGTCTGTTTTTCTCAAGTCCTTCTCGATAGATAGAACAGCTGTAACATATACAATGTTTATTGAAATGTATTAAAATCCTTCTGTGAGACGTATTACCATGTTGGAAAATAAGATAATTATAAATGTGACAGGATGTACGGTATTCTGTTCATAATTTTCATGGATTAATTTAACCGTCCAGTCTGTCGGCGATTGCTAAATGCGAAATTTCAACAACAACCAGAATTTTACTTCTGTCAGAGAAAATAATGATAAATTTTAAATGATCTTTAATGACTAGCTAACAATCAAGAGCCACTGTCCGGGAGCTCATGTTCTAGGAGTTACGGCGACCTTTGTCAGCTTAAGGCAGACCCAGTTTCAAGGAGGTGGACTTGAGAATTTCACTTATAAGAACATACTTGCAGCATTTTCATATCACGGTTATAAAACGTAAGTATATAAGTTTGGGAATGTGAAACATACTGAAGAGTCTGATCGGTCGTATGCACTGGAAGGAATCAACAGGCAAGCAGCAAGGACGTTGGAAGATGATTTTTTGACATTGATGACTGATTACGCTCACTCACCCTAGACAGAGATCGGCTTCGGTCTAGATAACTAGGCGACTAGTGGAAGGTGCCAATCCACAGATTAAAAGGTCATGTATTCGTTTCTAGCCCCACACCTCACTGTCCTTATCTTTGGTGTGATTAGCCAATACTCCTGCGAGTGAAGAATCTTTCGCTAGTAACTCGGGAATTGTAATTCCCGTTAACCATATTAGATTGGCTAAAATGAATGCAGTAGCCTATGATTAAAAAATTACTGGTAATAGCGAATAACCAGACATACCGAAGTGGATGACGCAGTTTCTTTAGCTCTGTAACCATCAGCAACTTGAGGACTACCAAAGAAACGGAGCGGTGGAAATCATGGGAGAGATCTTAATTGATTTAACAACTACCCAAATCCGGGTGTAAATAACAGTCGAATAGCAGATACTTCCAAAGTCATTTCGAGAAATCATATCAGGATTAGATTAACAACTGCATTGATAACGGAACGATTTGTCGCTCGAAAAATGATCAGTACATCACTTAAACTTAAAACGAATAAGTTATGAAGGTGGCCCGTGTTTAGCCGTGTCGCTTGAAATTAACAAGGCCGTAGATTGTTCAGAAAATAGACTCAATCAAGCAGTCAGCACCACCTGTGACAGAGCCGAACTCCGTATCCATTTCACCATGTCCCCAGTTTTTAGCTACGTTAGACTGGCAGTTCAGACCTTATGTACTCTTTCACTCACTCCTGTAGACCAGGTTATATTGGTCCACCATCAAGACGATTTTCCAAAAGTTTCACGGAACATTGCCCCCGTTGGTTGTGGCGGGCAGAAACTCGTTCGGTTAGCAACTCTACTGTCGGTCATCTGGTTGAAAGTGAGCATGAGGTGTTCAGTGATCAATACCTCCAAGTGATCTATCGTGCGTTAGATAACCCAGTGAACTGAGTTTCTTGAAGCTTTGAGACTACCCTGATTTCAACTCATCGAACCGACTGCCAACTTGCTCGGTTAAACCGACGGACAATCGTAGCGTGATGGATTAGTCGAGATATCATCACCTGCTTGCTCGGTGACCTGGTTTTGCTGTAGTGGGTTCAGACAGTATTTAAATATAACTCTCACCTCTCTATGTAATTGCACCGGTCCGAAGATGAACGATCGGAGGCAGATGTTCGCCTGTATATCTTTACACTCATTATCGCAGCGGGCATATTTCAAGCTGTGTTGTAACATATTTCTCTATCCGTCCAGTTCTTCCTTTCGTCTTAAATCAGTCACATTACAGCTTGCGTATACATGGGCTACTGGCAACTGCTCAAACTATGATTTCCATGATACTGGCCTGCCTCTGTAGATACGTGTTAGTCTGGTGTGGATGGTCACTGCCTATTGCAACCAGCCCGTAGCGCTCTCCGCATCAGTTAAACAAGCTTATAAGTCTCTGTTGCTGACATTTTCAACAGGCTGGTAGTGTGTGGCTAAATTTGTTCTCACAAGTTACTTAACTAGTCGTCTGCGATCGCATGCTGTCTGCGAACTATGAAGGGTATATCTGTTCGAGTGTGCTTTCCGGATTTCCACCTCACTCCGAGAACCCCTGTCCCTATCTAGAAACTTCGCATGTTTGAGTTATTCAATCATCCTTCTTTCTAGTATACATTTAACTATGCTAGTTTAGCTGGCACTCATTATTTGGACATCCGCATCCTCGTATGTCAATATCCCTTATCCTACTAATGTGCTCCCTGACAACCCACGCTGACGTAGCTGCTTGCGCACATTTTATCTTGCTTGCCGGTAAGTTTCTTTTCTCCAGTGCTTTTCGAATATAAAGTTTACCTGTGAAGTAAGGATTAACTCTCCACTGGCTAACCCGCGTTGAATTGAAACGGAATGTGTACAGTAAATGTCCTGAGTGAACTGGACACGACACAACGATAGAAGAAAGTTATGCGTACAAACCCCTCATGTACTGCTATCAACAATGATGGGAATGGTGAGAATCATCAGCATTGGTGATCGATATTGCCACAGTACCCTGCCTCAACAAAAAAATGCATTTCACGGAATACATGAACGGAAGAACATTTAATAAACATTGAACCCGGTAAATATGAGTATGAGATAGGGGAAAAGACTACGTAAGACTCGTTAAACTAGACCTATACTCATGATTACTATCAGGACCTCGTCACAACAGCTCTTACTATCTGAAATGCCATATGCACACTTCAAGAAAACACGCCGTCAGATTGTCTGGCAACGACCCAGTGCCGTGTGGCAAACCTGGTGGCTCAGTCCTAACTATTCATTCACTTTGCATCTGGTCAATGAACCATCTACTCTAAAGTCTCCCCCATGCACGCATCTGTCTAAAAACCCTTTAGGTAGAAGAGACCCGATTGTAAAAAATCTGGACAGTGGCTGGATTCGAACCAACGACAAAAACAAAATGCCCAAACGGGGCAAGTGCCTCACCAGCTGAGCTAAGAAGCCATGCCGGAAGCTCCTAAATTTCACATTTGAACTTAGTTACCCACCCAACCAACGGTGTCCTGGAATCCACCAAGTGATCCAGCCGACTGACTGCCCTTAACGTCATAAACCCACATTACGTGCTTTACGGGGTTAACGCGTGATCCGCCAGTCACGGTTCAGTCTGTACGCACAGACCCCGCTAAGCGTTTCCCACCTTCACTCATCCGACGGACAGTGACCCTTCTTCATCAACTCTGTGGGTACCAATGCCACACACATACCCACACGCACTCAATAAGAATTTTCACACGCGAACCGATACGTATGTGATGCTGATGTGCGCAAGGAGTAAGTTCGCAGAAGCCTAACACAACACGGCTTCCAGCGTTGCGTTCCTGACGATGAACGCTTCAGCAATGCGCCAAGCCAACGGAAACGAGGACATCAGCCACATCATAACTCCGCAGCTCCAAAACACATCCTCGTGATCCAGCCCCTTGAAAATTATCGACACACTGTGTACATCTGGATATTGTTATCTGCACTTTTATCCATCTGGACATCAGTTATTATTGTACGGGAGTACCCTCTAGTTATCTATTTCCACACATTCCAAAAGTTACGGGAATTCTAACTGTGAACCCCAGTCCTCGATTGTGCACTCTTCTATCGTGGTAAGTAGTTAGCATTAGACTGTAGTTATTTATATATAGCCCACACATCCCATCACTTAACAGTCTTAGGTTAAACCTTGTTACAACGACTACGCAGTCATCCGACAATGACGGAAGATGACAACTGGAGGTAAATGATAATATTTACTCGCCGTTCTGTTCGAAGAGAGGGAACCAACTGAGTAATCAGCGTAACCTCATCCAGTGTTTACTCTCGTGAAACAATCCATACGGCTACACTGAGGCTGTGTTACTTTCATGCTGCTCACACTTATGAAATAGCCAACTGACGATGATGTACTAAAATTTAACCAATGACTATGTACTGAGTCCCAGAAAAGAAAGGCAGAAATCGGATTTTCCACAGTGGAACTGATGGTGACTAACAAAACGCAAACAACACTGCAAATGTTGATCAGAAGTACCATTAAGAATACTTTTGAAGAGATTTTTATTGCTGACTGTTTGAGTGTATCAGTAGGAATGAAAAAGCACTCTGGTAACACCATATTCATAATACGCTTCTCAATAGCAGACAGTAAAATCAATATCTCATGAGGCTGAAAAAAGTGGGTGCGCAGAATACTCTACCTGGAACGTCTGATCATTTGTATTTCATGAAAGTCTTAACCATTGGATAAACAGAAACGCTCAGCTGCAACAGCTAGAATATTGTGATCCACATCGTATTTATAACATATCCACGTTGGATTATCATATTACATATTATAGATATAACTGAATATGGTTGGCTGAACACTTTATATGATGGAACTCTTTAAGTGACTCCTTGTGGTTTGGAATAATTTACTCGGGGAGGTAATATCTGGGAAAAGGAAAGACTCGCTGGTGGTGATTTGAAAGATATCCAAGGGTGAAAAGACTGGGTTGAGGCTGGATTTGAGTCACTAACAGAAACTGTGTACCTAGACGTGTTGGGTTCTCTAACAAACGTGAAATTATTGAGTTCCCTTCGAAGCTTTGTAGGTCAGCTGGCGAAGCTCTTTTCGCTTTTGGGCATGTCATTTCTGCTCATGGATCAAGTTCAGCCAAAACCCGTAAATGGATCTCTTGTAAGGGAAAATCCAGTCAAGGTTTGATTACCAACTTACTACGAATTTCCAGTAGTGTCTGGGACGGTCATACTGCGATTACCGCTTTCCCAAACTTCTGTAGGTGTGCACTGTGTGAACCCATTCTAACTATACAGAACAAAACAGGGTTGCCAGACCTTGAAAAAATATTCACTAGATCTTGTTTTCAGTTGTTTTTAATCCTGGGGAGGAAATGTTCTGTCTCCCATTGACATTATGACGGATTTCCCGTAGTAATTAAGTACCCCGTAGTGTTGATGGTTAGACGGGGGTTTGGTTAATTTCAAGCGGAACATAACCCAAATTTGGTCACAGCTTTCGTAGACTTTTTAAGGTTCATAAAGTTTAGTGAGGCCAGAGAATCCAACTTGTCCGGGAAGTCCTAATCGCAGAGTTATCAACAGGATTTAACAAGCAATAACTGTCATCCATCGAAGGCGACTTCATCATTACTCATAAGCGAAACTGGTTGAGCGTACACATGTGAGAAGTTGGTTAATTTTGGTCAACCTGGTTGCATCATGAATGAGTTGTGGCAAGTGTATGAACCACTAACGAGCTCTGATAAGAGCAAAACTCGAGTTCATTGCTTCTTTTCGAAAGAGGTTGGCGGGAACGTTTATCCAAATGCAAAGGTTACGACCATATGTGAATGATCTTCAGTCTGAAGTTAACGGTAATGTTTTGATGGATGTTAGATATGTGTTGAATGAAACTGCCAATTGATATTGTTTTCCTACCACTCGCTCACCGGATCGCCGTTTACTTCCACGTACTCCCCACAACCACTTATCACGGTCGTTCAACCTTCTAACACTGTCCCCCTGATGTGCGGATTAACAGCACCCAGTTGTCGTGACCAACGAACAAATACCACGTGAACATTGTGGGCAGAATTTTTGTTGAGCGGTTTTTATAGAGATTGAATTAGACACAAAATTATGAACGATAGTTGCAGCAAGGTTATACAGTCGCCTCAGGTTGCTGTGGTGTGTTAAGGGTGATTTTACGGCCATACATAGTTTGGTCACATAAGCATCAGGTGCCATGACATTCAGATTGATATTGTAGTTGTTGCATTTGTTGGGCAGCTTTGTTGGTGATCTGGACATGAGTCATTTGTCAACTAAGCCCCACTTGAATTGCATTGTATATTTTCGGATGCACTCTAGCTGCTACGCACAAAATGATAGACAGTTTATCCGCTGATACTATTAAGCATACTAAAAAGTACCAAAAGTATAGTACGGGACGACTTTGCAAAGACGTTAGGCAAACTCCACGGCCGAAGTACACGTAAATGGATAAAACCAGTTCGTCGAATCAGTTGCAGGACCGTTTGTTATTGGTTGAAACCAGTAGTACTTGGTGTTGGTTGTTCCATTAATAAAAACATCATGTGATTAGGACTGACACACGAAGGCTACAGACATGCAGTGACCATACTTGATGGTAAGTAAAACGCCGATCTTTATAGTCAGACGCTGAAACACTGTACTTTCACAGTTCTCCCATTTGGCGGAGAACTGTGATATTTCAACAGCACAGTGACCCACTTAGTCCGTCATATATTTGTATGTATCCGCTAAATCTCTAACAACCATCCCGGTGTCCATATCGGCCAGTTCGCCTGTTCATGACATGACAGGGATGGTGTGAATATAGAACGAAACACATGTCTCGTTTGACTTAGACACAAAACAGCCAGTTCACGATGGCTGATTGGTCAGGCACAATATGTTTTCAAAGCATCTGGTGTACACTTGATGTGATAACGTCTGAATGTCTCACAACAACATAGGTAGCGGCCGGTTTTCATGTTTTGATGCATATTGCATCTTCCATAAAAGCTGATCCGAATAGAAGTTGACCAACGGCTATTTATTATTTTTCAATT